>QFEM01003766.1:169-10755 GCA_003316205.1 Boletus bicolor
CTTAGTACAGGATACAAGGAGTCGCTGGTAAGGCGACGACGCAGGAGTGCTCAAGGGGATTCCTTAGCACGGGGATGAGGAGTCGCTGGTGAGGCGACGACGCAGAGGTTCGACTAGGGTTATACCCGTAGGCCGACGAGGTTCCTTTATGAAGGAAGTACAAGGAGCGGTCACTTAATAGTAGACCAGAGACTTAGGATGACAAGTAAAGGAGAAAGGCGTGGATTGCCTTAGCGCAGATTGAGATACAAGGGTAAATTGAAGGAGGTCTAAGCTAAGGAAATCATATTGTAAAAGAGGGGTTTATATACCCTTGGATACGCGCACGGGCCAGATGCGGAATACCTCGGGATCGGAATAAACCGTGGAATGACACGTATGGAATCGGGAGAAGCGCATATCCTGTGTATCGTAGTGAATCGGATCGGAGAAAGAAGAGAACCAAGGACACGTGCATGGAGCATGCGAAACATGTATCCGACTATCGTGGGAATGATCAACGAAGTCGTGGAACAAGGGGAAGATACCTCCGGTATGGAATAGGGGGAAGCCAGAGGTGGAGAAACGGGAAGTAGTCCAAGGGATGAGCAAGTGCACGAAGGATGCGTACACCAGGCGCTGGTAGTACAAGCAGACTGAGCAAGTGTAGCAAATGTAGAAAAGAAAGAAAAGAAATAGAGAGTCGTAACAGTACCTTTGTGGTAGTGTGGATCTCATAGTGTTTAGGTTTAGAGGATGAACTTTTAGTAGAGATGCCTGTTCGCCTTGGCCTTCAGTGGCTAAGCAACTAACTGCTAGAATTAGTCTTCGCCCCTCCCCCCTCTTTTATTTTTAGCGGGCATAATGGCAACCTCTTGGTTGTTATGACTCTATCGCGAATGACAAAGAGAACCACAAGGCTCGATGCTTTTCAGGATACACGATTCCTGGCGAATAAAAGAAATGAGGTGCGTGAGATAATGAGGAGGAAGGATAGTTGTCTTTGTCTGATGCAGGCCTATAATGAGGAACAAGTTCCCAAGACAATGACTAGTGAAGTAAATGAACAAATGGATTAGACTGGGGATCCAGTCACAAAGTACTCACTTATATACTGTACAGGTGCATGCACAGACCATGCTGTGCATGAGAGGAATTACCATAAATAGACTGATGAAAGAAGTAAGGCATGAGAAAGAAGAGACGGAGATTAAAGGGGCTATGTGAGAAGAGCAGAAATTAAAAGGTCATGG
The DNA here is from genome assembly GCA_003316205.1 of Boletus bicolor. Lineage (NCBI taxonomy): Eukaryota > Fungi > Basidiomycota > Agaricomycetes > Boletales > Boletaceae > Boletus > Boletus bicolor. The sequence goes on from QFEM01003766.1 coordinate 1,402, forward strand.
ATACCATGAGGTATGATGTCATAGGTTCTAGACCTAGTCATGCGCTGGTTCCCACAGTCATGTGCACAGATCATGTGACTAGAAAAGGAAAAGAGTTGAAGTCCGAAAAAGTTTTGAAAATGTTCATATTATAACACTAGCTCCTTTTTAGGACTTGAATTCCAGGTGAGTCATGGAAGGAGTGGATTCGGTGAGGTTTTCATAAGGAGAGAAAAGAGAAGTGAATGAGGAAATGGTAAGTCCACGGAGTTTTCAAGGAGCAGAAGGATTCTTTTTGTGGAAGTCGGCAACAGCCAAAGGGGCGGTGTTGATTATGTCGGCCAATTCCCAAGTACGATCTGTTTCGTCATATCTTCTCCAATGTACTAAGTACTCCAGTTTTCTATTCTTGAGACATGAAGCTGCAACAAACTCAACCTCGAATTGTTCTTCCCCTTCTTGATCTACCTTGATAGCATTGGGACAGACTTTAGGCTGTCCTGGTAGTGTTTCCTGATAAGGTTTAACACAAGATATATTAACCATGGGATGAATTCGCACAGTGCAGGAAAGTTTTAAGGTAACGGCATTAAGAAGGACTGCCAAGATAGCATAGGGTCCAATCCATTTTTGGTTTAACTTTTTTGCCGTGTATGGAAGATTAAGTTTATCAGTTGATAGCCAGACCTGCTGACCGACAGAATATTCCAGTGCTTCTGAACGTCTCTTCTCCGAAGCAGCAATCATTTTATCGTGTGTTTCTTCTAACACCGCTTCTATCTCCTTGTGAGAATGACCTATTTCTCCTGCAAAGCCAGCCAATTTCCCTTCAAAACCCATGCAAGGGGCATAATTACGAGTGATGTTAAAAGGGATAGAACCGGTGGTGGTGGTTACGGTATGGTTGTGGGAGAACTGGGCCATCTTTAACCAATCCACCCATTTGTGCTGCTTCTTTCCCACATAGGCACAGAGATATTGCTCTAGATCTCTATTGATACACTCTGTTTGCCCATCGGTTTGCGGATGATAGGCAGTGGAAATCTTTTGATGAATACCTAGAAGCTTGCAGAGCTCCTGAGTAAAGGCAGACATGAATTGAGGTCCTTGATCTGAAACAAGAGAAGAAGGGAGTCCGTGTGTACACCAAACATGATCCCTAAATAGAATAGCTAAGTCCGTGAAAGAACAAGTGTTGTGAGTAGGAATAAAAACCACTTCTTTGGAGAAGTGATCAACCACAACACAAATAGCCGTAAAGGAATGTGATTCAGGTAAACCCATAATGAAATCAACTGATAAATCTTCCCATGGATGCTTTGCAGTAGGAAGAGGAATGAGCTTTCCTGCTGGTGCCTTTTGCTTACCCTTCATGAGGGCACACACTTGGCAGCTATCTACGTATTATTTGATGTCCTTGGTGACACCAGGCCATGAGAAATATCGAGTGAGAGTGTGAATGGTTTTGGCATGACTGCCATGACCAGCAATGGGAGAATCGTGGCATAAGGTAAGGAGATGAGTACATAACAAAAGAGGAACGAAAACTTTGTTTTTGTTATTTTTGAAAATGTTCATAGAGGCATTGAAAAGAAAGAAGTTGTTCACCATGTCCACCTCCATGGAGGCAGACTCAGATTCCAACTCCGAATAAAAGTCCAAAGATAAAGTGACAGAATTGATAAAAACAGAAGGAGGTAAGACTGTAATATTGGTGTTATGGACCTGCACAGCCTCCCCATGGTCTGGGCGTCAAGAGAGCGCATCAGCCCGACCATTAGAAGCACCAGGCTTGTAAACAAAAACATAATTAAACTCCTGTAAAACCACATGCCAATGGGCTTGCTGACCGCTAAGTGTCTGCGGCTTCTTCCAATACTCCAGATTTTTGTGGTCGGTCCAGATTTCAAATCATTCGTGACCAATAAGGTAGTGGCACCACTCTTCCAGCACCCAAATTACTGCAAGCAATTCCTTATCGTAAATAGAATAATTGTGCTCAGCACTATCAAAAGAATGAGAAATGAAGGCAATAGGCCTCCAGTTATCATTGCTGCATAATGTTGAGAGCACAGCTCCCATGGCAATATCCAAGGCATCTGTTTCTACCCGAACTTCCTGACCACAGCTAGGATATGCAAGAAGAGGAGCTGTGGTAAACTTCTTTTTGAGGACTTCAAATGCTGCTTGCTGGCTGGGACCCCATGTGAATGGAATGTCTTTCTTAGTAAGATTGTTCAAGGGGCGTGCAACCTCAGCAAAGCCCGAAATAAAATGCCTATAATAGTCACATAGTCCAAGGAATCCTTGGAGTTGTTTCAGCCATGTGGGAACAGGCCAATCCAAAACTCCAGCAACTTTTTTCTCTTGCATCTCTACCCCCTTTTTAGATACGACCATTCCTAGAAAGTCCACTTGATCTTTGGAGAAGAAGCATTTAGAGGGCTTTATGTAGAGGTCATTTTCATGTAAGTGCCGTAAGACCTCCTTTACTACCTCCTCATGCTCCTCCTTTGTCTTCTTCGACATAAATATCATACAGTCGTCAATATAAATAATGACTACAGCATACATGTTGTTAGATATATCATTCATCATTTGCTGAAAGGTAGGGGGTGAGTTAGTCATACCGAAATACATAACCATGGATTTGTAGGCTCCAATGGGTGTAACGAATGCGCCCTTCCATTCATTGCCTTCCTGGATCCGAATGTTATTATAGCCCCATTGAAGATCTAGGGCCATAAACATATTGGTGTTCTTGAGCCGATCGATTAACTGTGGGATCAAAGGAAGCGGATAGGAATTCTTGATGGTTTCTTCATTTAAATATCTATAGTCCATTACCATATGTTTTTTACTGTCTTTTTTAGGAATGAAGAAGACCAGTGAGGTCTGCAGAGATTTGGAGGGTTTAATATAACCCTTCTTGAGTTCTTTGTTGATAAATGTGTGAACTTCATCCATTTCAACATCCGATAGGGGAATTACTTGACCCTTTTTTGGGACGAAGTCTGGCTTGAGATCTATGGCATGATCCCAAGCTTTCAAATAGGCATACGTTCGGACTCTTTTTCCAAAAACACATCCAGGAACTTGTGGTACGTCTCCAGAATGTTATAATATGAACATTTTCAAACATTTTCAGACTTCAACTTTTCTTCTTTCCAGTCACGTGATCAGTGCACATGACCGTAGGAACCAGCACATGACTAGGTCTAGAGCCTATGACGTCATACCTCATGGTACCTGCGCCCTTTTAATTTCCGCTCTTCTCACACTGCCTCTTTAATCTCCGTTACTTCTTTTCCCGTGCCTGTCTTCTCCCATTAGTCTAATTATGGTAGTTCCTCCCATGCATAGCATGGTCTGTGCACGTGCCTGTAACATATATAAGGTAGACACTTGCGACTGGAATCCCCAGTCTAATCCACTTTGTTGTTTGCTTCACTGGTCATTGCCTGAGGGACTTGTTCCTTCTTGTAGGCCTGCATCAACCGGATCCGGACTTCTCCCTCATCCTTCTTTCTTTCATCACCAGGACACGTGTAGCCTGCGAGACGTCGAGCCTTGTGGTTTTCTTTGTTGTTCGCGATAGAGTCATAACACAGAACCTGTTCTGTTAGTCCATCTTCTATAGTACGAAGAATGGCAGGAGAACAACCGTGAATTGGGGGTCCGAGCCCCATAATTTTACAGTATTGTGTACAATGAGGAAATGAAATGGTTTGGAGGGTCCAATCCATGACCAGATTGTGGCAGTAAAGCCAATCATAACCAATGATCATGCGATGGGTTCCAATTTTAGAAATGTAAGCATCTATGGTTTTGAAGTGTCCAGCTATTTCCACAATCAAAGTGACCACATGCCTAATTTGTCCAATGGCTCCTTCAGAGCTGTCTGTGTTATGTATTTTTATGGGGTTTTCCAAAGTATAAAAAGGAATGCCATGACAGCAAATGTAATCATGATCAATAAAAGTGTGAGAAGCTCCCAAGTCCAAGAGAGCTTTGAACTGGTGTGCTTCCCACTGGCCATTCTGCATACAATGTATGATGGTCTCAAGTGAGAACTCTCCGCTGAATGACAACGTGGTTGTATGGTGCATCATGCCCTTGAGGGGTTTATAAATAGAAGATATTTTTTGTTGTTTATTAAGAGAATTAAGCACACTATTTTTTAACTCTGGTGCTGCACTCAATTGAGACGCTCTTACAGATGGACAAGAAATACTACAAAGTACAGATGACAAATCAGAAATAGGAAAATCTGAATCAGAACAAGAAGAAAATTGTTCTGGCATGAGAACACCCTCAACATTCATGTGCTGTTGCCTTTTAAAGCCTTGGCCGCACAATGCTTGGCCTTGACTTTGAACTTATCTCTGTAATATGCCTCGGCTTCTTCTGAGACGTATGATCTGTGATCGGCATTTGGAGCTGTGGCTGCTGAGGCCGGTGGAGTGGGAAGGGGATGTCCTGGATAATGGGAGGCCACCTGGGCCTGAGAGTATACATTGTGTTGGGGTGTGATGACACATTGTCCAGAATTGTAATCCCAGAAAAATTGTTGCCTCTGTTGAGGCAGATGAAATGGACAATGGTTGGAGTTCAAGGGGCAGTCGGGTTTGATGTGACCCGGTTTGCCACAAAGGAAGCAAGTCCTCATGTCTTGTGTGGGAGTGGGTGCAGCCTGCTGCACTCCTATCTCCATTGGGGCCTCTCGGCCCGGTTGCGTACCATATTGCGTAAACTGTGGACAGGAAGGTGGGGGATTGGATGGTGCGGGGTAAAGAGGTTGTTGTCATGGGAGGAAGTGGGCATTAGAAGGAGGACCCCTTTCAATTGCTATTTGCTTGAATGCTCTTCTGATGCTTCGGTAGGCATAAACGAGGTCCTTATAATTAAGCTTGGATGTGGGTCGGTTAAGTCGGCTCCTTTCATAGATTTGATAGTCAACTGCCTTTTTGAGAAGAGTTACTGTGTGGAACTCCTCAATTTCCTACTCCTTCCTTAAGACCTCAAATCTTTGTAAGAAGAGATCTATCGGATGACCATTTTGCCTTAGTCCTTCCAACTTTCATAATGACTCGTGGGTGAGGATGTCAATGCGGAAATAGGATTTGATCTCTTGTTGGAAAGTAGTCCAAGAAGGCCAAGCTGAATCTCCTCTTTTGCCAGTAATGGCACCATTTTTGTCAACAGTATTTTCGTCCTCCTTATCAAGGTATTTCTCAAGGGTGATCTATGCAAACCCCTCAGCCTTTTTCTTGAAGCGGGAAAGGACAGCAACTGCCCAAAGTTTGTCTGAGCGCCATTTCTGTGCATCAACCCATAGGCACAACTTGACCCACCAAACTCGCCAAGATTCTCTATCTCCATCCCACTTTTCTGGGTCGGTGATCTTTTTGATAACATTGTTTTTTTCTGACTCTATGTTTAAGGCAGCGATGCACCTTATGAGATCATTGAGGTCCACTTCCGCCATATTTGATTATGGGGTGAAGAGTGGAGAGTGGTTGGAGGTAGGGGCAGAGGAAATTAAAGAAGTGATGATGGTTTTCCCTTTCAAAGAGATCAGGATAACAGTCTTGGCACTGTATATTGAGGCAGGGCCAATAGACCTTGCGAGGGTGAGTACGAGGAATAGGGTTGAGGAAAAGGTTATCTAAATGCGGGTTTCGATCTTGAATGAAATCAACCGGAAGGTGGTCCTTAGGGTCTTCTTCTTCTGTAATAACCCTATTGTGAATGACAAGGAAATGTCCACAAGGCTCAAAAAGCTCGCAGGCTACACGTGTCCTGGCGAAGAAAAGAGAAGAGGATGAAGGAGTAGTCCAGATCTGTCTGATGCAGGCCTACAATCAGGAACAAGTCCCAAAGGCAATGACCAGTGAAGCAAACAAACAAGTGGATTAGACTGGGGTGTCCAGTCGCAGAGTGCTAGTTTATATATATGTACAGGTGCGCGCACAGACCATGCTGTGCATGAGAGAAACTACCATAAATAGACTGATGAGAGAAGTTAAGCATGGGAAAAAAAGTAACGAAGATTAAAGGGGCTGTGTAAGAAGAGCGGAAATTAAAAGGTCATGGATACCATGAGGTATGATGTCATTGGTTCTAGACCTAGTCATGTGGTGGTTCCCACAGTCACGTGCACAGATCACGTGACTGGAAAAGAGAAAGGTTGAAGTTTGAAAATGTTTGAAAATGTTCATATTATAACACTACCCCCTTTTTAGAACTCAAATTCCAGGCGAGTCATGGAAGGAATGGTTTTGGTAAAGTTCTCATATGGGGAGAAAAGAGAAGTGAATGAGGAAACTGTAAGTCCGTGGAGTTTTCAGGGAGTGGATGGATTTTTCTTGTGGGAATCAGCAACCGCCAAAGGGGCAGTGTTAATGATGTCAGCCGATTCCCACATACAATCGGTTTCATTGTACCCCCTCCAATGTACTAAGTATTCCAATTTCCTGTTCTTTAGATGAGAAGCGGCAATAAACTCAACCACAAACTGTTCTTCTCCTTCTTGATCTACTTCAATCACGTCGGGATGGACTTTGGGTTGTCCGGGCAAGGTTTTCCAATAAGGTTTAATGCAAGAGATATTAACTGTGGGATGAATTTGCATGGTGCAGGGAAGTTTGAGGGTAACAGCATTAGGAAGGACCACAGAGATGACATAGGGTCCAATCCATTTTTAGGTTGACTTTTTCGCCATATAGGGAAGATGGAGTTTATCGGTGGATAGCCAGACCTGCTGACCAACAGAGTACTCCGGAGCTTCTAATCATTTCTTTTCTGAAGTGGTTACCATTTTATCGCGGGTTTCTTCTAATGCCGCTTCTATTTCCTTGTGAGAACGACCTATTTCTCCCGCAAAACCAGCCAGTTTCCCTTCAAAGCCCATGCAAGGGGCATAGTTACGAGTGACATTGAATGGAATATCACTGGTGGCAGTGGTAACGGTATTGTTGTGGGAGAATTGGGCCATTTTTAACCAATCCACCCAGTCATGCTGCTTTTTTCCTATGTAAGCACGGAGATACTGTTCTAAGTCTCGGTTAACGTGCTCCGTGTGTCCATCAGTTTGAGGATGATATGTGGTAGAGATTTTCTGATGGATTCCAAGGAGTTTGCAAAGCTCCTGGGTGAAAGCAGACACAAACTGGGGTCCATGATCTGAAATGAGTGAAAAAGGAAGTCCGTGTGTACACCAAACATGGTCCCTGAATAAAATGGCTAAGTCTGCAGAAGAACAAGTATCCGTAGTAGGAATAAAAACAACTTCTTTCAAGAAACGATCAACGACAACACAGATAGCTGTGAAAGAACGTGATTTGGGTAAACCCGTAATGAAATCTACAGAAAGGTCTTCCCATGGATGCTTTGCAGCGGGAAGTGGCATAATTTTTCCTGCTGGTGCCTTTTGCTTACCCTTCATGAGGGCACACACTTGGCAGCTATCTATGTATAATTTAACATCTTTAGTGACACCAGGCCATGAAAAGTAATGAGTGAGTGTATGAATGGTCTTGGCATGACTGCTGTGACCTGCAATAGGGGAATCGTGACATAACATAAGGAGACAAGTGCAAAGAGAAAGAGGAACGAAAACTTTGTTTTTGTTATTTTTGAAAATGTTTATAGCAGCATCAAAAAGGAAGTTGTTCACCGCATCCACCCCCATGGAGGCAGATTCAGATTCCAACTCTGAATAAAAGTCCGAAGAAAGAGCAATGGAATTAATAAAAACAGAAGGAGGCAAGATCGTAATATTGGCATTGTGATCTTGCACAGCCTTCCCATGGTCTGGGCGATGAGAGAGTGCATCAGCCCGACCATTTGAAGCACCAGGCTTGTAAACAAAAACATAATTGAATTCCTGCAATACCACATGCCATTGGGCTTGCCGACCGCTCAGAGTTTGCAGTTTCTTCCAGTATTCGAGATTCTTGTGGTCAGTCCAGATTTCGAACCATTCGTGACCAATAAGATAGTGGTGCCACTCTTCCAGCACCTGAATCACTGCCAATAACTCTTTATCATAAATAGGATAGTTACATTCAGTGCTATCGAAAAAATGAGAGATGAAGGTGACAGGCCTCCAGTTACCGTCATCACATAACATTGAGAGCACAGCTCCCGTGGCAATATCCGAGGCATCCATTTCTACCCAAACCTCCTGATCGCGATTTGGATATGCAAGAAGGGGGGCCATGGTAAATTTCTTCTTGAGAGCTTCAAAAGCAGCCTGTTGGTCGGGACCCCATGTGAACGGAACATCTTTCTTGGTAAGATCGTTCAAGGGGTGTGCAATGTTGGCGAAGCCCGAGATGAAACACCTATAATAATTACACAAGCCAAGGAAACCTTGGAGTTGCTTTGGCCGAGTAGGAACTGGCCAGTCTATAACCCCAGAAACTTGCTTTTCCTGCATTTCTACCCCCTTTTTAGATACAACCATACCACGAAAGTCCACCTGATCCTTGGAGAAGAAACACTTAGAGGGTTTTATGTAGAGATCATTATCGCACAAGCGATGCAGAACCTCCTTAACTACCTCCTCGTGTTCCTCTTTAGTTTTCTTCAACGTAAATATCATACAGTCATTGATATAAATTATTACTACCACGTACATGTCGTTAAAAATATTGTTCATCATTTGCTGGAAGGTAGGGGGTGAGTTGGTCATCCCAAAATACATTACGGTTGGTTCATAGGCACCAATAGGCATAACAAATGCGCCTTTCCATTCATCACCTTCTTTGATTTGTATGTTATTGTAGCCCCATTGAAGGTCTAGGGCCGTGAACATATTAGCATTTTTGAGCCGATCAATAAGCTGTGGAATCAAGGGAAGCAGATAGGAGTTTTTAATGGTACCTTCATTTAAATATTGGTAATCCATAACCATTCGTTTTTTGCTGTCCTTTTTTGGAATAAAGAAGACCAGCAAGGTTTGTGGAGATTTGGAGGGCTTAATATATCCCTTCTTGAGTTCCTTGTTGATGAAGGTGCAAACTTCGTCCATTTCAATGTCTGACAGGGGAATTACTCGACCCTTCTTCAGAACGAAGTCCGGCTTGAGATCTATGGCATGATCCCAAGGCTTCCGAATAGGCATGCATTCGGACTCTTTTTCTGAGAACACATCCAAGAACTTGTGATAGGTCTCCGGTACCTGTTCTTTTAGTCCTTCTTCTACAGTGGGCAACAAAAACATTGCAATACATAACCCCAAACTAGGGCGCGCAGCGCCCCGCCATCACATGTGGGAATTTCACTTTGCTTTGGTGGGAACGAATAAACTACATACTCTTGGCTACAACATTGCCCCCTGGGTCATGTGATTTGGTCCAGTGGCTGTGG
>QFEM01003769.1:0-13173 GCA_003316205.1 Boletus bicolor
TAGAGAAAAGCCCATGAGAGGAGAGAGAGATGATATTGTTTCTTTGAGAGATGGAAATGGGTTTTATCATGATGGTGGGAAAATAAACATGGAATGATGGGGTTTATATATGTTGTCTGACACTCAGTTACATAATGGTGACATAATAGAAGCCTTACCAAATGTATGTAATCATATTACAGCATGCTAGGGTCTAATATATGTAATCAAAACTTAGAAGCATGAGGAGGTCATTAAGGAGGTCTTACATCACTTACGTGAAAATGATCTCTATGTAAAACCCTCCAAGTGCTTTTTCTCAAAGAACCAGGTGGATTTTTTGGGTATGGTCATATCTAAAAAGGTAGTGGAAATGCAGGAGAAAAAGGTTGTTGGAGTTATGGACTGGCCCATTCCCACATGGTTAAAGCAGCTCCAAGGTTTCCTCATGTTATGTAATTATTATAGGCATTTCATTTCAGGCTTTGCCAAAGTTGCATGCCCCTTGAATGATCTTACCAAGAAAGATATTCCATTCACATGGGGTCCCAACCAACAAGTGGCATTCAAAGCTTTGAAAAAGAAGTTTACCATGGCCCCTCTTCTCGCATATTGTTACAACGACCTGGGAGAGGGGTAGTTGTAAGGCCTTTGCTAGACTAAGAGTTGCTTGAGGAGTGATGACGCAGGTTCTGCCTAGGAGTTTCTGAAGGGCAGACGAAGAGGACGCACTAGGGTCTTCCCTATGTACAAGTGACAAGGTTCGACTAGAGCAGAAGCTCATAGGTCAACAAGGAGAAAGGTTTGACTAGAGCAGATGCTCATAGGCCGACAAAGGTTTCTTATGAAGGAATAATAGAGAGCAGCTACTCAGAAGTAAGCTGGAGACTTAGAGAGCTCAGGATGAGGAGAAAGACATATAAATTGCCTAGGATAGACGAGGTACATGAGGGTGCTTGAGGTATCTCAAAAGAGGTCTAAGCTAGGGAATCGTAAGGTAAAATGAAGGGTTTATATACGTTGGCTATACGTGCATGGGCCAGGTGTGGAATAACATGGAATGGGATAAACCGTGGGACTACACGTATGGAGTCGGGAGAAGCACATGTCCTGTATGTCAGAACAATAAAGATCGGAGAAATAAGAAAGAACCATGAACATGTGTACGGAGTGTGTGAAGCACGTGTCTGACTATTGTGAGAGAATCAATGAAGATGTGAGACAATGGGAATACACCTATGGTATAGAGCAAGGAAAAGCCAGAGGTGGAGAATAGGAATGAAGTCCAATGGGTGAGCCAGGACAGTGAAGATACGTGGTCCTGGCACTGGTAATACAAGGAGACTGAGTAATCATAGCAAGTGTAGGAAAGAAATAAAGAGTCGTAACACATATCCTAATCAGGACCAAGCAGTTCAGGTTGAGACAGACACCTCGGATATTGCCATGGGAGCTGTGCTCTCCACTCTATGCAGCGACAGTAATTGGAGGCCAATTGCCTTCATCTCTCACTCTTTTGATAGTGCTGAGTGCAACCATCCTATTTACGATAAGGAATTACTTGCAGTAATCCAGGCACTGGAAGAGTAGCATCATTATCTTATTGGTCGTAAACGGTTCAAAGTCTGGACCGATCACAAAAACTTGGAGTATTGGAAGAAGCTGCAGACCCTTAGTGGTCAGCAAGCCTGCTGGCATGCAGTTCTTCAAGAGTTTAATTATGTTTTTGTTTACAAACCGGGTTCTTCTAATGGTCAGGCTGATGCACTCTCTCATTGCCTGGACCATGGGGAGGCTGTGCAGGACCATAATGCCAATATCATGCTCTTCCCTCCTTCCATTTTTATCAATTCTGTTGCTCTTTCTTCGGACTTTTATTCAGAGTTGGAATCTGAGTCTACCTCTATGGGGGTGGATGTGGTGAACAACTTTCTTTTTGATTCTTCTATGAACATTTTCAAAAATAACAAAAACAAAGTTTTTGTACCTCTTTCTTTACGTACTCATCTTCTTACTCTATGCCATAATTCCCCTATTGCTGGTCACGGTGGTCATGCCAAAACCATTCACACTCTCACCCATTATTTCTCATGGCCTGGTGTCACCAAAGACATTAAACTGTATGTAGATAGCTGCCAAGTGTGCACCCTCACAAAGGGTAAGCAAAAGGCACCGGCAGGTAAACTTATCCCTCTTTCTACTGCAAAGCACTCATGGGAAGATCTCTCAGTAGATTTCATCACAGGTTTATCTGAATCACATTCTTTTATGGCAATTTGCATTGTAGTTGATCACTTCTCCAAAGAAGTGGTCTTTATTCCCACACATGACACTTGCTCTTCTGCAGACTTAGCAGTTTTATTTAGAGATCACGTATGATGCACACACAAACTCCCCTCCTCTCTTGTTTCAGATTGTGGACCCCAATTTGTGTCTGCTTTCACCCAGGAATTGTGCAAACTCCTTGGAATACATCAAAAGATTCCACTACCTATCATCCCCAAACTGATGGGCAAACGGAGCATGTTAATAGAGATTTAGAACAATATCTCCACACCTACATAGGAAAGAAGCAGCATGAATGGGCAGATTGGTTGAAAATGGCCCAATTCATCCACAATAACACCGTAACCACAGCCACTGGCTCCATTCCTTTCAATGTCACTCGTAACTACGCCCCACGCATGGGTTTTGAAGGGAAATGAGCTGGCTTTGCAGGAGAAATAGATCATTCTCATAAGGAGATAGAAGCAGCTTTAGAAGAAACATGTGATAGAATGGTTGCCACTTTGGAGAAGAGATGTTCAAAGGCACCCAAATATTCCATCGGTCAGCAGGTCTGGTTATCCACTAACAAACTTAATCTTCCTTACACAGCAAAAATGTTATCTCCACAATCCTTCCTACCACCATTACCCTGAAACTTCCCCATACCATGTGAATTCATCCCACAGTTAATATCTCTTGTGTCAAACCTTATTGAGAAACATTGCCCAGACAGCCCAAAGTCCATCCTGATGCCATTGAGGTAGACCAAGAAGGGGAAGAACAATTCAAGATTGAGTTCATTGCCACCTCATGACTGAAGAATAGGAAATTGGAGTATTTGGTACATTGGAATGGATACGATGAAACAGATCATACTTGGAAATCAGCCAACATTATCAATACCGCCTCTTTGGCTGTTGTCAACTTCCACAAAAAGAATCCTTCCACTCCTCACAAACTCCATGGACTTACCACTTCCTCATTTGCCTCTCTCTTCTCTCCTTATGAAAACCTTACGGAATCTGTTCCTTCCATGACTTGTCTGGAATTCAAGTCCTAAAAAGGGTGTAGTGTTATGATATGAACATTTTCAAACTTTTTGGACTTGTTCTCTTCTTTTTTCCAGTCACGTGATCTGTGCACGTGACTATGAGAACCAGCACATGACTAGGTCTAGAACTGATGATGTATGCCTCATGGCATCTATGACCTTTTAATCTCCATCTTCTTTTCCCGTGCCTTACTTCTTCCATTAGTCTATCTATGGTAAATCCTCTCATGCACAGTATGGTCTGTGCACACGCCTGTACTGTATATAAGCTAGCACTTTACGACTGGATCCCCAGTCTAATTCATTTGTTCATTTGCTTTACTGGTCATTGCCTGGAGGACTTGTTCTTCCTTGTAGGCCTGCATTGAACAGAAGCAACTACCTTCCTCCTTACCTTCTCCCGCATCTCATCTCTTTTATCGCCAGGACTTGTGTAGCCTGCAAAGTGTTGAGCCTTGTGGTGTTCCCTTCATTTGTGATAGGTTCATTATAGTAGGTACAACACTCACCCTGTTGTGCGAATGCAATCCAGCTGGCAGTTCTGGTGGAAGCGAGGTGTGAGTGGGTGATGTTGGCGGCGTTGTCAACGGTGAACTAGTCTGACAAGTGGCAGAGTCTACATCCACTTGCATCAGTTGTTGGCTGCCTTTCACCAGGGATCCACATGTGGTGTACAACCTCCAGAGCTTTGTTTGCCACCGTTTCTACCTTTTGGGGTGGTCTTTTGGGTGCACATGGCCCTGATATTTCCCCTGGCCCTCTTCGACCTCAACTGTTCTGAGGGTGAGGCACCACCAGTTGTCTTCCTTGCAGTTTGTTTGGTCCGAGCCATTCTAAAAGACAAGGTCAGTACAAAATCGATGCCTTAACTAATGCGTACTTGAGAAGTGTTGCAGATCTTGCACTAGATTATATTGGAGAGTGCAGTGAGGAGAGTTCTAAGAACTGCCAGTGCATTTTGTTGTCAGCACATTCTGGTCACATGAAGGTGTCCACAACCTAGTGTCAATCTGCTTGGCAGTTCTTGGTGATTAGATGTGAGATCACCTTGATGAGGAGCATCCCTTGCAGGATGGTGACGACTTTATTTTTATTCCATCACTAGTATGATGATTTTATGATCTGCTAGGAATTCACTACATATATACTTAGTTACATTGATTAGTATAAGAGTGGTGGTTATGGTTAAAGAAAGAAAAGATCAGCTAATGCACGGAGGGAGATTTTATTGTAAATCAAACTCAGTCCAGGCAAAGCCAACAAAGCATAGATGGTCACATGTAAGTAGCTGTTGGGAGCTGGGGACCCCCAAAGGGTGGTCATTGGAATTTGGAAAAATGACCCAAGCTACCAGGGTTACAGCAGTAGTACAGTGTCTATCACTCAAGGGTAGCATCTCTGCCAAGAGCTCAATTTTGGCCCAATTGATCTCAGATTCCAATTTTGATAGGAAACATGGTTGTAAATCGGCAGTTTGTGAAAAATGCTCTGACTCTTCCAGTCTGTGTTCTCTAGCTTTCAGCTCAACAAAAGTTGTGCCAAGTGAGTGGCTTTCTACTACCATCCAACAATTCTGACATACTAACTGATTGGCTTGCAATTTATTGAGAAGTTCAATTCTATGTCCTTTGTGGTAATGAGCCACCACTTGCTTCAGTCAACCTTGACGACAACCTGGTTCTGAAAGCTGTGAAGTGTTTGCACATCACAGTCACATGAGCAATCACTGTATCATTGCAACCACATGTGGTGGTCCTCCAAAGGGGACATGCAGCGAAGGGAGAGCTGGGTCCGAGTCACATGGACTCAGTCCATTTGGGGAGGGGATGCTGCCTTCATTTTTGAACATCTTCGTGATGCACATCAGTGGTGTAAACCGTCAAAGCACATTTGTTTATGTGTAAAAAGAGGAGTTGGGTGTGAGAGAAGTGAGGAAAAGGGAGGAGGATGACAGACCTGATGACAAGATGGCCTTCATTCTTGCCGTTGGCATCTAGCCCATAGTGTAGCTTGAGGAACTTGACATCATTGCACAACATATCTAGATCTGTCCCTTGTTCCAGAGTATATATCAACAAAGCATCCATCTTTTCATCCAAAACCAAAACTCAATGATGAAGCCCAGGGATGGAAAAAGAGGATGCATACCACCAGCGAACCCATTGTCGTCCCAATAATACCCACACTTAGGCTTGCCTTCCTAGTCTCAACGACAAACACCTGATTCTGACTCATTTCATCATATGACACCATTCATCTATCATACTCATTAATACTTTGTCTCAGTTTATCACAGTGCGCAGCCCTTACTTGTTCACCCTATACCCTCAGCTGTGCCTTGCACCTGGTCTTCTAGTATTCAAGGCCTACTATATCTCTACACAGAGCAGTCTTGAAATAAAGGGATTTGACACTGTTTTCTCTAAGCTCTTCATTCTCGTGTGTCGCCTTGCATTCTTCGGAACTGTAGGCATCACACATTTTGAGCTTGATGGTGACATGCAGGCTGAAACAGACACCCTTTGTCCCTACATGGATTTAACATATGAATTCAGGTCTGCATTGGATGTGAATGATAGGATATTATTAACATGATCAACAACACTTCTGGAGTGTTACTAACTGCTTTCATGCTTAAAGCTCATTCTTCAGCCAGTCCCTTTGCCACCAACTGTGCAAGCTTGTGAACCTCTCCATCTGGTAAACAAACATCACAGTGCACCTGGTTGTATTATAATATAAACATTTTCAAACTTTTTTGGACTTCAATCTTTTCTTTTTCCAGTCACGTGATCTGTGCACATGACCGTGGGAACCAGCACATGACTAGGTCTAGAACCTATGATGTCACACCTCATGGTATCCACGCCCCTTTAATTTCTGCTCTTCTCACACAGCCCCACTAATCTCCACTTCTTCCTTTTCTGTGCCTGGCTTCTCATATTAGTCTATTTATGGTAGTTCCTCTCACGCATAGCATGGTCTGTGCGCGCGCCTATAACATATATAAGGTAGACACTTGCAACTGGAATCCCCAGTCTAATCCACTTCGTTGTTTGCTTTACTGGTCATTGCCTGGAGGACTTGTTCTTCCTTGTAGGCCTGCATCAACCGGATCCGGACTTCTCCCTCATCCTCTTTTCTTTTGTCACCAGGACACGTGTAGCCTGAAAGACATCGAGCCTTGTGGTGTTCCTAGTCGTTCACGATAAGGTCATAACAGGTTGGGTATCTGCCTGCACTCCTTTGCCAGGGTTTTCCCATTCATTTACTCCATTGCCTGATAGATCTTGCACCTGTCAATGTACAGTAGTTGATCCAGCTGCCAATGTGTGTCAGCTTCTGCACAACAGCTTGGGGAGAACATGCCAGCTTTCCTGGTGGTGGTGAAGAACACATGGGACTCTGCTCCTTCCCTACCAGCTCACCCGGCAGCCTGTAACACCAACATAAGACTGTGCTTTGGTGTGTGGATAATGACAAATTGGATGTTGGGTTTGTCAACTCCTGCTCCAAATGCTGAAGTGCACACCATCATCTTGCTCTGCCCATTTTCCCACAGTTTCATGTTGAACACCTTCCCATTGTTGCCTTTTGATAGCTTGCTGTTACGACAACCCTGGGTGAAAAGTAATCATAAGGCCCTTGCAAACAAGGAGTCATTTGGAGAGCGACAACACAGTACTACCTAGGGGATTCTGAATGGCAGAGGGGAGCACTCTAGGGGATTCCTAAGTGCAGGACAAGGTGGTGACTGAAGGGTCTTCCCAATGGTTGACGAAGCTGACAAGGTTTGACTAGAGCGATAGCTCGTAGGTCAACAAGGACATAGGGTCAAGGGTTTGACTAGAGCTAGAGCTTGTAGGCTGACAAAGGTTCCTTACAGAAGGAAGTACAAGAACAGGCAATCAGAAGATGCCTGGAGACTTAGAGCATTAAGGAGGCATAGGGAAGACAACTAAATTGCCTAGGTAGATGAGATATAATGAGATAACTCAAGGGAGGTCTAAACTAGGGAATCATAAGGTAGAAATGAGGGTTTATATACATTCATGGGATGCACACAGGCCAGGTGTGGAATGACATGGAATGGGTTAAACCATGGGAAGACACATATGGAATTGGAAGAAGCATGTACCCTTTTATTGGAACAACAAGGGAAGAAGAAGATAAGGAACATGTGTATGAAGCATGTGAAACATGTGGTCCGCGTATCGTGGGACAATCAATGAAGATGTGAGAAAATAGGAAGGCACCTCTGGTATACAGCGAGAAGAAGCCAGAGGTGGAGAATAGGAAGGAAGTCCAAGGGATGGGTTAGGATGTGAGCAATGTGAGGTCCTAACATTGGTAATACAAAGAGGCTAAGTAGTCATAGCAAATGAAGGAAAGAAAAGAGAAGTCATAACACTTGCTGTGAAAGAGAGGGCACTGATTTTTGGCAGAAAACTGTTTTGCTTTGTTGCATGAGTTGAAAAATATGAGCATTCTTTTCCGCTCCTTCAGCATTTTTGCAAGGGCATGAATGAGGCTTCATAGCTCTGCCTCTCCATTCACAGGAATGGTGTGCAGTCCAATCTCATACTGATTTGTGGGTGATCTAATAAAAGCAGTGTTCTCGGGTTTCATATTATATGGGCCTAGCAGCTTTTGTTGGAGCAGAGGAGGGACCATAGCAGAGAGTAAATGCAGTTGCATTTCTTGGGCAGATGCCCAGCATGCAAGCCTTTTCCAACTAGTCATGCGATCTGGTGGGCAAGAGAGCATGTTGTGATGTTCATCAATGAACATAGCCATGAATTTCAGGGCACTCTCCTTGATCAACTCACTGCAAAATGGGTCAATATTTTCTTCCACTGGAATAACAGGCAATGGGAGGTACTTACTTGCAGAATTTTCAGCACCTGATGTGCTTGACCTGAACAAAGAGGATTTGAACATGCTGGGAAATATCCCTAACCTCATACTTGATTGCTTGAAGACTATGCCTTTGTGCAAATTCACATTGTTGGTCCAGGAGCACTATGAAATGGCAGACAATGATGAAGCACGCCTCTGGGTCAAGCAGAGGAGGTATGAGCCACAGCATGCTTTTGCCTCCACCTGTCTGCATGGTTATCAAACCATCCTGCTGCTTTTGCATTATGAGGAGAATGGCCTCCATTTGCGACTTGCTCTTCTCCTGCACATTTGGATTCTGCAGTAGCTTTTGGATGGCACCTCAGATGTTTTCCCAGAGCAAATCATCTTTACCTTGATCCCAATGCTGAATGTTCACCATCAGAACATTCTCCACCATATAACTGGGCAGCTTTGAAGCCTGGGAAGAAGAGTGGAATACTGAGAGGTGATCCACCTGGTCCTTGCCATTCTCCTTCAGAAGCTCTTCTCTCTCGCAACCGACATCATTAAGCCACACCTTCTTCTGAGGTCATGAGACCATTGCCTCCTCTGGAGTGATAACTTTGGACATGGCAGCCCTCTTTCACTGCCTAGAAAATGGTGTTGGCAAGCCCGAGGTGTCACAGGATGCGGAAGGGTGAAATGGATCCTTGGGACAGGATATGGATGGAATTTATACACCAGCTATTTTGTTGTCCAAGTGATTGGATGTCCTAGCCTTCTGCAGGCCTTCACCTGCAGCTGGTGTTGATGATCCTCCTAAGGAGGCAAGCTTTCCGGTGTTATCTGAGATTAGGCTGATGGCAGCTGGCAGTTTTGAAGCAAGTGGAGATGAGTAGGATGCTGGGAAGCAATCCACCTGACCTTTGTTGTTCTCCATAAAAAACTCATCTTTCTTGAAATTGAACTCATTGTGCCACATCCTTTTTGTTGGTCGTGGGAGCAGTGTCTCTTCCTGGGTAATAATTTTGGGCATGATAGCCCTTTTTCATTGCTTGTGAAATTGCATCAGCACAATGTCATCAAATATGGAGGAGGTAAATGGATCCTCAGTGAAGAATGAAGATGGTATCATTGGATTGTCTACAACATCATCTAAGCAAAGGGATGATGTAGCTACCTGCGAGCCTTCAGCTGAAGTGAGGGATCATGTTTCTCCCCTTAAGGCTGCAAGCTTCTTGATATTTCTCTCTATTAGGCCGATAGCTGCTAGTTTGCTTAAAATTGCATCTGCAAGACTACTTGCCTGTGAGCTTCCACCTGCAGCATCAATGAGTGATGCTTCTCCCAAGTTTTTAAGTTTCTTGATGTTGTCTACAGTCAAGCCAATGGTCACCAGCTTCCTCACAACTGCATTAGTGACCATATCAGAGATCTGAACAGCAAGCTTGCTTGTATCCAGAAGCTTCTTGGACACAACTCTTGTTCCCCTGGCATGCACTGGCTCAGGAGGTTTTTGAGGTCCCATGCCAAGTAGGCTGGACCACTCTTTGCCCAACCAACGATGCCAAGCCAAGCTGGTGTTGGAGAGGGGGGGCACTGTGCCCTGAATGATCATGTAGTGGGCAAGATCCACTTCAATAGAATGGTCAGCAGCCTTGGCAAGGAGATTGTTGGCACAGCTGGGAAATGTCTCATTCAGTGAAATAAACTCCTGCCCAAGGATTATCATTTCTTGGCAGAATTCACTCACACCCCAGGCACATTGAAAGGGCTCTTGGTTGCACCTTTTTACAGTATCATAGAAGACATCCAGTGTGATTCTGATGCCTTTTTCAATGCAGAGGTAGCTGGTAGTAGCAGAGGTCAGACTTTTGGCCAAAAAAGACTAATGCAATGGTGATGCTTATGTATGTGCAGTACAATGGGCAGGACTCTTCACCATAAATGACCACCACAAGGATGGCCTGAGTCTCTCTCTGCCCACTACCAGAAGCACCAGCAAAAGGTTCTGAAGAAGCTCCACTAAGAATGCAGGGATGCAGTTGTTCCTCCCTTTCATGTTGGTGGTCTTGCTGTATCTACCCAGCAACATGACTTCATTACCCTGAAATATTAGGTTGCGATGCCTGTCTGCATTGCACAGTTGGATCTGCAGGAACTGCGCGACACAAGTGGACGGCTGCATGCCAATGAAGGAGTGCATACATGATGTATCCTCACATCCTGTCCGAAAAATGGAGGAACTCCTTAGTTGCTACATCATTCCAATTCCAATCACCATTTTGTGGGAGTGAGCTGAGCTTCCACTTTTGAACCAATGACAAAAAGAATGCTTGCTTGCAACTGCGGAATGGAGCTTCTTCCAAAAATGAACAACCTCTGTCTGTCTTGCCCAGATCATCTACGATGTGCATCTCTGACATGGAGGGCCAATTATCTTCTTGACTGAGATGCAGGAATGCAGCTTTTGCATCCTGGATTAAATTTGCCAAGCCACTTTGAAGGCAGTCAAGATGCATCATCTCTGTGCTAATGGAAATCCACATGTGGTTGGGGGTGACAAAAACTTTAGGGTCCTGCACCTGAGAATATGCCAGTGCAGATGCAACTTGTTGAAGCTCCCACACCATGTTGAATGTCATGGGAGTCCCCAGCTTCAATGCCAAATTGTGCAGCCAGCTCATACAGCTGTCATGCAAACAATGGTGGTGTCCTCCATCCCTAGTGAT
The DNA here is from genome assembly GCA_003316205.1 of Boletus bicolor. Lineage (NCBI taxonomy): Eukaryota > Fungi > Basidiomycota > Agaricomycetes > Boletales > Boletaceae > Boletus > Boletus bicolor. The sequence continues at coordinate 10,873 of QFEM01003769.1, forward strand.
CCCTCTCACCAGGGGCCCACCTGCCTGAGGAATGCATGCTTACTCGGGCCATTTGCAAACTCCATGCTCCTTACAGAACACTTGAAATGCCTTCTTGTCTTCTCTACTCATGGTAACACTATGCTGCTTTTTCAAATGGCCCAGCATGGCTTCTGAGCAAATGGCGATCTCATATTGCTGACAAATAAGCACCAGGAGCTTCATGTGCATGCACAAACCGAGCCAATCAAGGATGCCCCCACATATCACATCATTCTCTTTGGGAAGGAGCTTAAAAACCCTTTACTTGCCTTCTCGAGGTTGTTGTCAGAGATCCAAGTCTTCCGAGCAGACAAATGTGTGCTCAATAAGCTCACCCTTGTTTCCTATGCTCTTCCCATTCTCAATAGACCTCTCTCCTGCTGTGGTGCTGTGGGTAGGGCTTTCTGGGCAAAGAAACCCTAGGAGGGGTTACATTTCAGTTGTTCCTTCCACAGACTATCATACCTTCTCACCTGGGTCCTCTAGATTAGAGACAAATTTAAAGTCCTGACCAGCTACACCAGGGGTGCTGGGAGGTGATTCCTTTGCTAGCTGATTTCCTGAGATAAAGAAGACTTAGTACTAAGCTTCACACTGATTTCAAGAAACATGGGTCACACTCACCTTCCATCTGACTGAAGCTCGAGCAGCTAGCAGACTCTTCCACATCTCCAGTCCCAACACTACCTTGGCAAGTGGAGACTATCTAGAAGGATATTAATCATAATTCATTTCTCTTGTCGGGAGGGAAGAAAACTTTTCTTACTGAGTTCCGGCAGGTCAAGAGGGATTCAAGGCCTGCCCTTGCATGCTGTACTGGACACTGCAGGTGGGGGGGGCCTTGCTACCGCGATCTCCAGAAGGCTCTGACATCTTACTCTTTGGAGGAGGAAATGGATCCGGATGCTATGCTGGAATAAACCCATCAGCATCAGTGACAGCTCACTCCTGATTTCATGTGCTGTCTTGATGTGTTTCATAAATGCCTCTCTACTCGTATAGGAACAACTGCACTGATCGACAGGGCATCGCAATGTCCTGCCCACCCTTTCAATGGTATATTCCTTGCCACCCACAGAGATTGGAGAAATTGTGGAATGCTAACTCCAGCGGTGACAGTGGCAGGCTGCAGCAGTTTTAAATGTGTGTTCACAATTAGAGCACAGAAAGGACATCATGAGATGCCTGAGACCGTTTTTTAGGGACTCAAAACACACACAAAGTCTCTCCACCTTTTATGACCAGACTTGCCTGAATTCCAAATAGCTGTAGAATTTCGTGGTGATCTGCCACGCTGAATTTCCTAAAGGTTTGGCAGATTGCCAAGAGAGAACAAGCCAGGAGGTGATGCAGCTCCAAGGTGGATGAAGGTGGTGACTTGGAGGGAGGTCCATCTTGATGTAATCGAGGGTTGCACAGCAATGAAAACAAGGGGCCATGTCCCAGCATAGCTTCATTGAGAATGAGAACAAGCTGCAAAGAGCAGCAGAAAATAGGAGATCAACATGAATCCTTGCACCAGGAGGGAGTAGGAGGAGCAAGGGAGTGAGCGAAGGAGGCAGGGACTTGAAGAAGAATTTATCTTGAAGGTGGAAAACAGAAAACAGAATCTAGGGTTGCACGGAAGCGAAAATGAGGGGCATGCTGCAGTTCAGGTTCTGCCAGAATCAAAACAAGCTGTAAGGTAGTAGTGAATAGGCAGTGACAGCAGCCTTCTGGCTTGGTTCTGCACTCATCCTCACTTAGCCAAGTTGGCACCTGCTCAGACCAGTTTGGAAGGCTGTCATAGGTGGTGTCCAAGCTCTGCATCTTATGTCCACTGTCTGATCCTGAAAGCTCACAACCTGTAATCGCTTAGAAAGCGGAGCACGCAGATTTATGTTGATTTCATCATTAAAGTGCAGCGAGTTGTCTACCTCATCTTTCACAGCTGCAACGCAAAGATACTTGGCTATAGAAAGCTTATGGCATTCCCTGCTTAGGAAAGGAGAGGAGAGCATCAGCAGCCCACTGTTTCACTACCAGCCACACTGCGCAAGATTCAATCAGGGCTGACATTATACCTTTTCTATGCGATGAGACCAACAAATGGACGAAGTAGCCAGATGTCCCAGTTTGGGTAGGATTCTTGGATTCCTGACTAGTGTTTACAAACTTTAGCATTTGCTTAAGTGTCGAGTCTTAGAAGGAACTCACTCAATGCAGTGGGCTCGCGAATGGACATGTTTCACTCTGACATTTAGCCACTTGCACTGTTAATCTCTGCTAGCTAGAGACACA
>QFEM01003776.1:0-24416 GCA_003316205.1 Boletus bicolor
GCATTATTTCCCAGCGCAGTTTTTTACATCCATCGATCTACTGATACCCATGTCTCGTTATATCTTGTGGCTGGAGATGATTTCGTCCAAATTATGACCCCAACAACTTGGGCGGCGCATCTATATCCGCCCCGTGTCAATCAAGGGTGGCAGCTTCTAAGGAATATGATATCTCCACGGGGAAGTGTGAGGAATTCTAGTGAGTCGGTGAGGAGATGCTGGTGAGTCACCTGTGAAGTCTATGTGGCTCATTCAGTCATCACTGCGGGTCTAGACATGCCTGATTACGAGCTGGAGTGTCATATGAGAACGTGCACGGCCGCGTGGTCAATTCACTCTTTACCGACGGCGCAAAGTGTCACGGAGCAGCGAATTGAATTGTTTTCAATACATACAGGAAGGGGTCTTGGCCGTCGCCGTTCCGTGCCATCAGGAAGGAACGGCGATAGTCAGATCCACACCCAACAAACTGGGAGAGCATCGCACCACGACGCGATCCCTCAATCCCCCGCTCCGTGCACATCTAGATATCAGCAAACCCCTAAGAAAGATCGTATGAACGCCCTCAATCGCCGCGATCATACTGATCCTGAGGAACAGAATTGCATATGGCCAGTGACCATTTCAGGAAGTAAGTACAAAGACGAAACTCGCGTTGCTATCACCATTGGCTCCCTCAGTGGCGCCATGGAATGGCATGTTCCGTACAAAAATTGACCTCCTTTTGAAGATATACATATATGGCCATCAAGAAGTTGTCTCCACTGTGCCTCGGACCACGAGCATAATGCAAGGAGACGAAAAAACGCGGCCAAACGCTGTGAATTCAATCGTTTGCGTGAATATCAGAAAATAACGATCATTCAAGTCGGGAGACAGATCCGCTGCAATTTTAGGTCTCCTCGGACAGAACGCTAAATGGTCGCAATCGGAACGCACACGTTTCCAATAATGTAAGTCTGGACTGAATGTAGACGGAATGGGTCGCGGTGATGCGGCACCATGAAGCGCAAATGACGGCAGTGGTACTCAGTGATACCCACGACCACCGGTGAGAACCCATCGACCAGCCTCTGCCAAGAATTTGTTTTTCCTGAACTGACCAGTATTTGTCTTGCCAAGGGCACGTTCAGCACCTCATTTATAGAATAGATTTGGCTAGGGTGGCCAGGCCTCTTGGGCCGCTGGAAGAGTAATGTCAATGAGGTCCAAACGGAGTCTGTTGTTCTGTTTGTGCATGGGCGCTCAGCGTCAGTATACGGAACGGGCTACGCATCTGGTAATCGGCGCGGAGCAGAACCGGATATATCTCGAAGCTTTCACTACTGCCAGCTGTCACAAGTATGGTGCTCCCATGGCCACAGCCGCGACTCCTCCGCGCGCCGCCTGTAGCACCCGCTTGAAGTTCCTGGCGGGGCGCTCAAAGCAAAAGCCATCCCAGGATCAAGAGGACAGCGGTGCGGGGTCTTGGCAACGCCGCTGAGCAGTGGGGCCAAGGGCCAAAAGCAGCGGCTCTCCGGTTCGCAACAGCGAAATTTTTTGTTTCCTGGATCGAGATCCGGAACATCGGCCCAGAATGATGCGGGGTTGGGTTTACGGACGGTGTAGAGGGATACCGAAGTTTTTGGTAGCGCCCCTCGTCATCGCGTTTATATACGTTGAGGCTTGAGTGTGCTATAAGATAAGGCAACAATGTCTGCATTCAAATCACCAACCTGGACCGGCAGTAGGTATCGACAGTGCTATAATACTTTGTACAATATACAATAGGCATGGCATGGGTCATGAGACAGCATCATCATTCAACATACAAGGTGTATACACAGCCAGAAAGAAGAAAAAGAAAGGCATATGATGTGTATGGTTAACGAAGAGAGCATGTGAGATAACCAAAAAACAATTAGATGCAGTCTAGTTCAGACGGCGGCATCTCATCTAGTTTTCATCCCCATGACCATGATCATTCCTCCCGTTCTCATGCGAACCCCCAGCAGAAGGTGGCTTGCCGTAAAATTGGGTGAACGGCGCGTATTGAGGTGTGGTCATGGCCATCTGGGCATCTGGACGATGGGGATGGACCATGTAGGGGCCGTACGGCTGAGGGGCGTACGGGAGAAACGTGGCCGGATAGAATTGCGCCGGCTGCGCGTACCCCTGCTGTTCACCATCTTGCCCATGTCCGTTGTGGTTCGGCGGAGGGACGGGTGTGATGTAGAACTGGGGGTAGTAGGCTGGGGCCTCACCTGGTTTTGGGGTGGGTGGGGCCGGGAACTGCCCATAGAATCCCGCCGCGTAGCCTACTGGGGCGGCCATGTAGGGGGGCATAGGCGGGGATGCCGAGGGCGGAGGCATGCCTGGTGGAATAGACATGCTCTGCTGCTCTGGCTCGTCGGCAGTGTCGACGTTGGTGCCTGCGCGATCTCAATCAAAGTCAGAAAGGAAAGAACGGGATGAAGAGATAAAGATGACACGGATGTTGCGTAAAGCGGAAGGAATGTGGCGAGAAAGACGAAGACACACCTTTTCCATCGCGCTTCTTGTAGGGTCCACGTTTCACACCCTTTTTCCTCTCCTTTCGCTGAGAGTCGACGCACTCTTCAGCGATGCCGTACTTGACACAGCGGAGGCAGGGACGGGCGTCGTCGCATTTCTTGCACGCTTTCTGACAGTTTGTGCATGCGTTCTTGACCTGCCTGCGCTTTGCACGAAGAGGCTGGGGAGGGACGAGACCAGGTGGGAAAGGGTACATGTGCATGGGCATACTTGAGTAACCACCGACGGGATGGACTGTCATTTGGGGTTGGAGGTCGGTGGATTGAGAATCCGCGAGGTCGTCGCCGTCGGGCGTCTGATTTCGCTCGACAGTGGACATGGATATGCTAGATGGAGCGGAGATTTGTGCTGTGAGAGGAGAGTGTAATGTGATGGAGATTGGGGAGGACGATGGAGAGAAAGAGAGGAGGAAAGGAAGAAAGGACGATATAAGAGCTGGCGATTTGAATACGATTTCGGACAAGATTAAGACTGTCGCCGAGGGCTCGGACACGCGTTTTACAAACTTGGTTCAGGGCGTCGGCGTTCTGGTTGAGTTCACGTGGTGGGAGCCGAAGAGGCGATATTTGAATGGGTGCGGTGACCGACGGTGGTACCGCGGGGGTGGGAATATACGCAGGGGAGAGGGGCTGGGAGAAACTGTGGAAGACATGGCAAAGACGTCAATTGATTGGAGTAGGGTAACGCTGTCTGCAAACGTACATTCAGCGTGGACGATGACGGTCGACGGGACTTCGCTGAGCTCGGCGGACTGTCTGAAGCTGTTGAGAAAGCGGAGCGATGCCTTGCGCTGAGTTCAGATCTCCACTACAAATATTCAACTCGACTTTCTAGCTACAAATCCAACTCGATTGTCTATTCAGCCAAGTAGGAGACGTCGAGAACGAGAACTAGCAGAAAACGTCTGAGTAGCGGAGACTTGTTTCGCGCTACAACTTGGTGGGTGATCATGTGCCAGTACACCAAACAACAGTAAATAAATCCTCCCGAGTTTCTCTGCCCACGCCTCTTGCTCGTCGTCGCCAACGACGACCAGCCCCGTCTCTCTCTCGCTCTCCACCACCACCCACGTCGTCGACCTACTCGTCTTCTTCTTTTCTTTCCTTTTTTTATTATTCCTTTTTCTTTCGTCACGCCCTTGCCCCGTTTCGTCGACCTGTTGGTGTGGAATGTCCGCTCCCACTCTGGCATACAGCCAGCACGACCATGATACCGTTCATCACCCACTGGACACTACTCCTCTCGTCGATGCTCCAGGTCCCCTTCTCAGCGGTTCAGGTGGCAGCGATGCCCACTCAAACCACGTACGTCCCTTCGTGCCATCCCGGACGGCCTCCCTTGACGCGCGCCCGTGCCAGCTCCGTGTCCACATCTCGGAGCCCGCCCCTTCCCACGACTCGTTGCAGGTCGACGCAGACCAGGATTCTCGCTCGCGTCCAGGATCGTCCACCTCGTCTCTGGATCCTTATTACTTTGGCGCTCAGTCGCCATCAGACTCTCCAGCCCAAACCCTTCCGAGTACCACTCCGGAGACCCGCATACACAATGATTCATCTGCGCCATTGACACCCGCACGAGATCCCGCCAACATTGATCGAAATGGCCTCATCGGAGTCGGTGAACTTACTACTCCCCGCTGGGGTAAACTCATTCGACGCACTCAGGAAAACCTAGGTGATGATGACGACAATACTCTTGACGTTCTTCAGGAAGAAGACAGTGCTGAAGTCGTGGTCTCCAACGTCGAGCCCGATGGTCCGGATAGTCCGTGGACAATCGAAGCAGTCGATGGCGAATTGGATGATCAGGATCAGGTTGGATTTTTTTCCTTGATTGCTAGGGCATCTGTTGACATTCGTCTCTCCAGCATGACATCAAACCATTGACACGTACTATTCGCCCTCGACGTTCAACGGCAGACGAGAGCGGCGGAGAAGAGATTCTCTACCCTCGTCAGCCCCATGGCGCAGATTTTTTACATCCGTTCGACCGTGTAATGCCCTCATCACCCGAGCCTCCTTCTCCCATCGTTCCGCCTCTACCAACCGAGCAGTCTCTCTTGAGCGACGTGTCTTCCTCGCCCCCGAGCTCCTTTACTCCACTCACCCCTCTTCGTAAAGCAAAGAAACGCACGTCTGACGAGTTTGACATGGATTACTCGGGCACGTTGGTTCCGAAACGCTCCAGTGTTTCTACGTCCAAGGATCGCAGTCAGTCTGGTTCCAAAGAAGAGAAAACTTCTTCCCTTCGTAAGCATCGTAGCACTGCCTCAACAGCATCCACTAGCAGCGCTCGTGATAGAGTACGAGAACGTCGCAGGGAGAGTCTGTCCGCCGGCGCGTCAGCGAAATCTAGTTTGGTAGCGCCATCTAGTGAATCAACCCCGATTGCGATCCCTCTCCGCGTTGACCGTGAACGGAACACGCACGCACGTCAGCTTTCGGCCGGAGACTCGTCCTCCGGACCCGACCCTACTTCGGTTGCTCATCCTCGGCGTGTCCACACCACTGACTTTTCGCACTTACCTCCTTCGCCTTCCACAACATCTATCCACCAGTTCCTCAAGCATGCTGGTAGCGGTACAACCCCGCCTCATCGCCCTTCTTCATCAAATAAGGAGTCTTCTTATAGCCATGCTTCACCAAACGTTGCACACTCTCTCCTCCGTGGGACTCAGGAAGGTTGGTCTAGCATGGATGATGACGCCCATGCGGAAGCTCTCCGCAAGTTAGACGGACTGTCTGGCAAAACCGCTCGTGCGCGTGCGAGCGTGAGTAGTTTAAATCGGGCGAGCGTGAGTCGACCTGGGACACCGGGAAGCACTGCTGGGCGGTCTGGTGTGCACTGGGAGGGCGTCGGGAATGAGGGTGGAAAAGTCAGTCGAAGAGGTAGCACCAAGGAAAAAGAGAGAAAGGAGGAGCTTCGTCAGCCAACGCCAGGGCTTGGTATTTCCGGTTCTTCTGGAGATGTCGTTGCTCAAGACGCTCACGAAGCGCGAGTAGGGGCAATCACGAGTGGGGATGAGCATCACAGCTCTTCTGGTCCTGAGAAAGCCTCAAAAAAGCATGGGTCAATCGGTGCTCGCCTTAGCTTCACTCCTAAACGCGGATCTGCCTCATCTACTACTTATACGAGCACCCCTACGAGCTCGCGGGATTCGGCATCTTTATCTACAGCTACCAGTGCGACCTCAGTGTCTGCCCCTTCCGGTTCAGGCAGGCATTCTACAGGTGTTGGAAAGGGAAGGCGTAACAGCGCGGGTAGTGACATTTCGAGTGTTTACTCTGGTGGCGATGGCGCGCTATACAAAGATCGTACTGGATCACTTGCCGCCAGTGCAGAAGCTTTGGAAGAGGATCGTGTTCCCCCAGTTCCTCCATTACCAAAGGACTTGTCAAATTATCGTTCCCCTCCACAGTCTTCGCATGGCATCACCTTTCCCCCTTCTGGAACGGATGATAGTGAGGTTGACCGCACGGTCTCTCTCGAGGTTCCCTCGGCCTCGAAGCCTTCAACGCACTCTCACGCCTCTCATCCTCACGTATCTGCGAATCAAGGAAGTCACTCCGCTCCTGAGTCTGCGCCACCTGTTACCAAGACGCCTTCAAAGAAATGGAGTTTCTCCAACGCGTTAAACATTAGGTTGACGAGCTCGCCTTCTATCTCCTCGATGAAAGACAAGGACCATTCACTATCAAATAGCAAGACGGCCAGCTTCCCGTTGAGTCCGCGTTCAATGCAAAGCTTCAGTCAGCAACTACGCAAGTCCACGTCGAGGGAACATGCCCTCTCACCTCCTGTTGTAACGAATGCATCTTGGTCGCCCGTCCAGCCTGATGCGATGACATCTGCCGCGTCTCTCGCTTCCCTTTCCTCTATCGGATCTACTCGTGGTCCGAAATCGCCCGCTATTCTCTCCGCCAAGATACCCGATCGCGAAAGGGGATTGCCTAGCCGTCCTGGAACCGGCTCTAGTGGCAGCAACAATACGACTGGATTGTCGGCACCGCAGAATGCACCCCTCAGCCCAGCTTCATCTATACGGAGGCATCAATCTAAACGTCTCACACCCTCGTCAATTCCATTCTTCCGGCGTTCCTCTTCGCAAAGTATGCAGATTCCACCCACAAATGTCACACCCATGTCAACTTCACCCACTATACCGTCGACTCCGGCTTCCACCCAGAATCGTCAGAGAGCAAGTGGTTCTCCTGCTAAGGATTCGTCTCGCACTGTACCTGCTACCCCGGGGTCGCACAAGAAATCATCTGTACTCAGTTTGGGGTTGCCATCACTCCTCAAGTCTAGTTCTAGAAGGAGTCTGCATGGCGATAAGAGCGATGCTAGGACAGGCAAAGAGACCAGGGATAGCTTACGAGCGCGGGACGCAGAGAAGGAGAAGAACAAACAAGATCCAAAAGATCGGAGCGAGAGCAGAATATCAGTCCTTATGGGTCGTAAGCGGGGCAAGGTAAGCGAGGAACGTGGTCATCACGGGGAAGACGTACTAATGGCGTCGGTCAAGACGTTATCATCTACGGATGCGAAAAAGACTAGTGCCACTGTGACCTTACCACCCATGCAGATGACCGCGCTTCCCGCCACGACTGCGCAGCGTGTCGCCAATCTCAAGAATAGTAGCAATTCGATGTCCACACCCACAGCAGCGACTTCTATCACGAGAACAGGATCATCTTCTCGCGTCACTTCCCAAACTGTCAGCTCAATGCAGAAGCAGTCTGATGCTTCTCTCCGTAGCAGGAACCAGCTGCCCACCATCGCAGGTTCACCTTCAGTTGGAACCACCGGGTACAATGCGTTAAAGGATTCGAGAGATGGCCCACCCTCAGTTTTATTGAACTCTATGTCCTCTTTACCGAAAGAAACGCCCACGAAGATACCGCGCATCTCGAGTCGTACATCCGCCGCTGACTCCCCAGGATTAGGAGTGAGCTCGGCGCAGAGCACACTTGTCGGTCGGCGCATCAGTCTTAACGTTACTGCACCTTCCACTGATCCCTCACCTACACCTGGTGAGACGGCCACCAACGAATTTGGCGTGTTGGATAGCGCGGAAACTCAAGGTGGAAAGACAACGATAGTGGAGGCCCATACCCGACGTCAATCTATACGTGTGTCTCCTACGGGGAGCTCGAGAGTGCCTCGCCAGCCTTCTGGCCCTCCGTCTGCAGGTGGGATCCCTCGCAAACCCAATCGTGACTCGGTTTCATTCAGTGCGTTACGCAAAGCCTCTACTGGCTCTGTGGCTTCGACGGCATCTGTGGTAGCTCAGCCGGGCGAATCATCGCATAGCCATCACCGTTTCTCGGCTCTTTCACCCTCAAAGAGTCTTAAGCTTTTGAGTCCGAAGATTTCCTTACCAACTTCGCGCACCCCAAATAGCAACAGCAATACGGCGAATTCAAGCGTACATCGCACTCAAGCTGGGACACCTTCATCAAGCCGTCACTCCTTGTCTACACCCTCCCCTGTCTCAAGCACAGTGGATGAGGAAGAGTTACTCGGGGACGAGGAGATGCTTCAGTATATCCGGCGCCAGCAGGCTAAGAAAATGGCTACTGGCGCAACGCAGGAGGAGTTGGACGAACTGCTTAAGTTCCCTGAACCAATACCCCCGAGTCCTGGACTTACGCCAGAAGGTATGTCGTCAATGTTTACAGACACAAACCTGTTCACCGACACCTCGTAGAACTTTTAAAGAGTTCCCAAGCGCAATTCTTGTCAGTCTACGAGCGCGAAGAGTGTCTCAACTACCCTCAGGTGTACACTGTTGGTGCAGGCAGCCAGAAGAAACAGGCTCATCCGGATTTTTCGGCTAACAACTTTGGGTACGACGACGAGCGTGGCGACTACCTCGTTGTCAACAACGATCATCTTGCTTACCGTTATGAGATCGTGGATACGCTCGGCAAGGGTTCGTTCGGTCAGGTTTTGAATTGCAGGGATCACCAGACTGGTGAGTCTGTTGCGATCAAGATCATCCGCAACAAGAAGAGGTTCCACCACCAAGCATTGGTTGAGATCAAGATTTTGGATAATCTTCGCAAATGGGTATGTAACAATGACCTTAAACGCCCGCTCCTACCTGAACGACATCCCTCAGGACCATGAAGAGAAGCACCATGTCATCAAGATGACTGAGCACTTCTATTTCCGGAATCATCTCTGTATCGCGATGGAGTTGCTCAGTATTAATCTGTACGAATTGATCAAGGCGAACGGCTTCGTCGGCTTCACCACCACGTTGATTCGGAGATTCACGAGCCAGATGATCATGTCCTTATGCTTGATGCGCCACCACAGGATTGTCCACTGCGATTTGAAACCAGAGGTGTGTTTTGATATTACTCAGCTGTGACTCTTGTCTGACACAACATGCAGAACGTTCTTTTGAAGCATCCGGCTAAGAGTGCCATTAAAGTGATTGACTTCGGCAGCAGCTGCTTTGAACACGAAAAGAGTATGTAGTTCTAGATTGATCATTTGTCTCTCTGATCTTTCCCATAGTCTACACGTATATTCAAAGTCGCTTCTATCGTTCTCCTGAAGTCATCCTTGGTATGAACTATCACATGGCCATTGACATGTGGAGTTTGGGTTGCATCCTTGCTGAGCTGTACACTGGCTTCCCCATCTTCCCGGGTGAAAACGAACAAGAGCAGTTGTCATGTATCATGGAAGTTCTTGGGCCCCCAGACAAGGACTTCGTCAACCGCAGCTCCCGCAAACGGCTCTTCTTTGGTATGTCGTATAACTTGTAACTCGGTCATTCACTTATGTGTGTCTAGATAACAACGGCGCTCCACGGCCAGTGGTGAACTCCAAGGGCCGCAGAAGGAGACCTGGGACCAAGTCTCTTGCACAAGTCCTCCGGTGCCAAGATGAGGATTTCGTGGATTTCATAGCGCGTTGTTTGGTTTGGGATCCTGAGCGACGGATGAAACCGCAGGCAGCTTTGCAGCACGCTTTCCTCAAGGCCGGTCGTCGTTCCAAAGTCACCAGTCCTCTACCTTCCACAGCGAGAGCTCTGTTGTCATCGTCGAGTCTCACGAGCTCCCGGATTTCCAAGGTCACCGAGACACCGAAAAAATCACAGATCAGTGCGCCGACCCCCCTGACTGCTCGAACCACTCGCACCCTTGCGAACGGGGTTGCTTCCACGCCCTCCCACTCGACCTCGATGGGTCCGAGTTCCCGTACATACCGGTCATCGCAATCCCATGGCCTTTCGTCTCAATACTCCAGCCGCACGCTCGGGCTAGCAGTGAGTCGTCCATCATCATCGGAACAACCCTTCGCGCAGGAGCTTATGGGTTGGCTTCAGACGACAGCTACTAAATAGTGGTCGGTGTGATCTGAATTAACTTGTCTTCACGTCTCCCGTAGTCACCTTCTCTTCCTATTCAACGTCTCAGGGAACTTTTTCTAGTTGCTAGAGTCCCCCATAAAACAAAGAGCTGGCCTTCCCTTTTCTCAGGAATACCCCTGGTCCGCTGTACTTTACCCCGCTTGTTTTTCTGCATGTTATCCGTCGGGATTCCGCACATTATCATAATGCTCGCATCACTCAATTGATTGTCTGTTCGGTGGATCATGGAATAGCACATATTCAGTGCCTTAGATATCAAAGTTCAAACCAATCCGTGTACATAATGTACATGCAGACTATGTCGATAGGATACAATATTGCAACGTGTCAGCTTGTTGACGATTCCGACGCCTGTTCCAAGCACGGTGACAATTCCTTGGCTAGCATACGTTCTTCCGGATTCCACTTCCAACACTTATTCAACGCCTCCCACAGCTCATCCGACATCCAAGGCGCTGCCTCGGGCTCCTCTGGCCGGTGCGGTAACACCCCTTGAATAAGGTCATGTAAGACGGAGACGTCCCTTCTTCGATGCGAATAAGGAGGCTTCATCGTGAGGAGCTCAAGCACGCTCATGCCAAACGCAAAGACGTCCGAAGCCATCGTCGGCGCTGTATCTTCGCCATCGGCGAGCTCCGGGGCGTGCCAACGGACGGCGGATGTATTAGTGAGGATGACCATGGCCGGTTTACCAACGACGTCGTTGAGGACTTGGGTCAGTCCGAAATCGGAGAGGGTGACGATTCCCTGAGAAGGGGAGAGGGCGGGCGGTGAGCGGGCAAGAGGGCGCGTGCTGCGGTTCTTTTTCTTACCTCTTCGGAAACCAACATGTTGGTCTGTGTCAGCGTGTTGACGATCAGCGTGGACAAACCCTGATAGGAGGTAGCGCGAGACTTACGCATTTCACTGGGAGAGGGTGTTGGTTAGCAAAGGGGGAGATATAGGATAGGGCTCATAGACTTACGATGACCGTGCACGATCTGTTGGTCGTGCAGGTACTCGAGACCTTTGGCGGCTTGACTGAGCTGGGGGAACGTGGTCAACGAGTGGTCACTCGAGGATATCTCACATACCAACTTCAAGGGATTGACGTCTGGGTTTTCAAGGCGGTAGCTGTTTGATCACCGTTAGACGATCATCAAACCAGTATCATAGAAATCACTCGCTTCCGAACGTTGTCCGATTGCCACGGAGAGACCTATAGACGAGTATGACTAGTACTGGGGTCGCAGAATCTCGTCAATCTAACAACTTACTATGTGGATGGGTCCCATATTGGTCACGATACCCAACATTGTGAGCACGTTCTCGTGCTTGAGTCTCGACGAAACGGTGATTTCGTGCTCGAACCGCTACACAATGAAGGGGGTGGATTTAACACGGATTGAGCAGAACATGTTGTTAAGTAGACCACTGACGGTTTGCAACCTCTTCGCCTTGGGATCATTCTCGTCCAGAATTCGCAGCGTTTTCAATGCCACCTGAAGACACGTGGTAAGACATTGCGCCAACCAGAATAGGAGCATATGTATGCACACCTTTTTCTCACCCAGCCAAAGGCCTTCAAATATCTGACTATAAGGACCGCCGCGCACGGATGTTGAATTTGTTTTTTTCACTTGATTGTTCAAGATGAGTATAGTGGGTGGAATGTTGGTGAGGCGATGAAGGTCAAGGAGTGCTTGCTCGGTCTGGTTCTGTACAGTTATGATGGGAGAAGAGGGGCGGGAGGAAGTAGGAGATCGATCGATCTGCCGACCATCACTAAGTATTGTGGCGGACGGATCGAGAGCCTCTTCACGAAGCCCTACAAAGCGCTGTTGGACCAGAATTAGACTTGAAACCCATATCCCGCTGTGGTAAAAAAGAACCTACCTGTTGACCCGTACGCATAAGCTCGTATGCTGCGTTCCCTCCAGAATTATGTTGCCGAACAGCCCGGTCAAGTTCTCTTGGGGTAATAACGAGCTGTTGTAGTGTCTCCGTCACGGTAGCGTGATGGTGCTGCATCATATCCATCGACCGTTGGTGCATGCGCATCATTGCAACTGGATTTGCAACCTATGGAGGCGTGAGTTCATGATCGAGTTGATTCAAGACCGAACTGACGTGCAATCGCTCCATAGCGTTATCAACTTCGGCATAACACCTGTCCAAGTCACGCGCGATCTGCGCACTCTTGACTACGAACCGGACACGCGTCAGAGAAGGATACAAGTGGGTAGGATATTCCCTCACGGAGTCTCTTGACTTTTCCGCAATCTGCCCATTTTTGTACACGACGGTGGACACTCGATAACACGCTAACACACTTCCAATGAGCTAAGATGGGAGACTGTGTAAATAGGAGAAGCACTCACGCCTCTACTTCATCGAGTGAAGCAGTCATGTCAGTGCCGGTCAATGACGAAGACTGTTCGTTGATGAAGTTTAGCAGCGTTGTGCACCGCTTGACCAGCTGTGCAGACTTTTGCTGTTCCAGATAACAGGAATGGAAGTGATGAAAGAGGATGGCAATAATCTTAGCAGAAAGACGATAACGTCCCAGAGGTTGTTCACCTTGTGTATTGAGACTTCTGAGCAAGCTGCGTTGATCATCTGCAGCACCATCACGCCCCCCGTAGCGAATGGGACGCCGGAGAGCGTGGCCGCTAACTGAGCAGCACCCAACGTTGGCCCGATGACGCCAGTCGCCATAAGTCTGCGAAAATGACGATCTCGAATGGAGCGGAAGGATCAAATTTAACGGTCCAGGGAACGGATGCCCTCGCTGTTTAACTTATACGCCAAGGTTTGTGTGGTGAAGGCACCTAAATATTCCACAGAGAACGAAACCGGTGCTTGTGTCAAGGCCTGGGACTTGGCGGCCACGCCTCGCTGAGGCATGAAGGTGGACCCACAACATACTATATCCTTCCAGCGTTTACGTGTGCATTAGGCTGTGCTGGCGCCTATTGACTCTTCCATCATGAGTCAAGCGTGAAAAGCGTACGAAATATCGTTTACCGTGACGCACCAGAAACGCTGGCAGATAGTATCAGACGGTCAACGAATTCCGACTCACTTGGTAGGATGTAAGTTCTTGTGAATGCCGCATGGCGGTGAGCACACAGCTCAAAGCTGGTTTTCCGAATAGTAAATAAGCAGTGCCGGTCAGCATGAGCGATTTTTGAGGGACCGACTTGAGACGGAACGATTGACACCGACGCATCGCGATCGAGTCGCGCCGGTGAACTTACCCAGTGAGCCTCCACCACGATGGGTCGCAAGCGACAACGTTCGCGGGCTGCCTTGACTGACGACGATGAACAACCCGTCGCTGCCATCGACGAATCCGAGTCTCCACAAGACAACGGCTCGAAATCACAAGCGGACGACGACGAGGAGCTCACCGAGGAGCGGAAGAAGGAGCTCGACGTTTGGGACGCGTTCAAGGAGGAACACCACGAAGGTCTGTTTTCCAACGCTTCCTTCGACGCGTGCACACATCGCCTTCTTCTCATATCATACCCAGTTCTCGAACAGCTGCCGTTGTCGTTGCATCGCCAGTTCAAGTTGATGCGTGAATTGGATTCTCAAGGCGAGCGTACGCGTCCGAGTCTCCCCTCGTACTATCGGTATCTCTGACACTTTGAGCTCGTGCAGTTTTCCAAGCAGACCTCTTGGCGTCAGTTCGGCGATACATTTGCCTGCGAGAGAGCCTAGCAGCACGAAATACTCAGGACGACTCCTCGCATGCAGAGGGAGCTCAACGCAACGCAACAGACACGAAGGGTTCCGGTGTTGATCAGGGAGGCAACACGTCACCAACTGCAATGCAGGTCGACTCTGCTGAACCCTCACGTGGTAAAGCGCCTGTCAATGGCAACCTTGGAGCGGGAAACACGAACGCTAGCCCTCCTGGGGCATATCACCCGAAGCCCGGAGACACGACACGCACGCTCCTCCAACGCATCGCCCAAGCTTCTGAAGAGGTTATCCGGACTGCAGAGGAGAAAGTGAACATCGCACAGACTGCATACGAAACTGTGAGGGGAAATCGTTCTCTCTTTCCTGCCTTTGTGTCACTCATTCGCACATGGGACAGGTGGATCGTCACATTCGCTTTCTCGACCAAGGTATCAAAGAACAAGAGGCTGCCATATCCCTTGGCGTTCGTCCCGGCACCCACCTAGCCCCAATCCTTCTCCCGGACCTCGTCGTCCCCCGATGGGCGCGTCCCCCACGTGTCGAACATAGTCCCGTCCCATCGCTCTCCCCCGACCCGGAGCTGTACGTCGAAGAGCCCCCAATCTTTGAGCTTCCCCCTCCACGAATTCCTTCACCCAGAGCACCAAAGAAGGGGAAGAAGGCTGCTGCTCCCAAGCCTACCAAACCTGAGAAAGAGGAGATCCCTCCGCCCGTCGCGGTTGGTGGTGAAGAGCCTCTCGTGGCTCCTCGGACGCGTCGCATGGGTATCCGCCTCACTATTCCTGCTCAACCCCAGCCCTCAGGGCCGAGCGTTCCAGCTGACCCAAATGAAGCTCGGTATTGCTATTGCAACCAGGTATCGTACGGAACGGTGGGTGTTGTCACTTGTTCTTTCGCGCATTATTTCGTGTTCCTCCCTTACCGATGTGCTCTGGTTCCCTAGCCTTTCCCTCCACTTGTTCTTTGACTGTTCTTGCTTGGGCTGCTGATTGCGTTCACTTTTGTAGATGATCGGGTGTGACAACGGGGATTGTAAGTTGGAATGGGCAAGTTGTTTTCGCCACCCTCCCGAGTGATGCGCTGACAGTTTCACTTAGTTTCACTTTGGATGTACTGGTCTTTTGGAGGTGCCGAAGAAGAAAACGGAATGGTATTGTCGGGAGTGCAAGCCCAAGATGACGCAAAAGGGGAGACCCAGAATGTGAAATCCAACGATACAAGCACACCAACATCAAGAGCATGACAGCACTAGTACATGTGGTATGATATGGCAAATAACTTTTCCTAGCCTGAGTCGATCCGTAAACTAGTCCGCAGTGACGCTCAGATTGAGCTTGTTGGCGAGTGTCTCCATGTATACCTCTGCAGACGGATATCAGCTAAAGCATCAGCTTGACAGGGAAAGCCTACCTGCTTCATGCCGAAGCTTCCAATATTCGGCAAGGAGCTCGTTGAGTTCAGCCTCGCTTTTCTTGAGATGTTCTGCCATCTGAGTGGAGTGTTGGATGAGCACCATGGATGAGGCATGGGATTGGAAAAATGTACCTTTGCCTCGGTGTCATCGGCCTCTTTGCGGAATTCCTCCACTAGTTTGTCGTTGTCGCGGCGTTCAATGTCCATTTGCTCGTATTCACGTTGAAGTCGTTCGATGGTCTGCTGGCTGGCGTGACGCTTCTCCTCTGCGTGTCTCTGGGCCCGTTCGAGCTTTTCCTGGGCATTCGCGAGCTGTCTGTGTACTCGCTGAGATGCTGCGTGAGCGAGGGAAAGCTAGAGTAGGAAGAAGGGGACGACATACCTCCTTTTTCATTTGGAGTTCGATCCGTTCAATCTTTTTATAGTCTAGGCTATCTTTGACGTCGGCAAGCTCCTTTTGGGAGCCTTCTAGGAGTTGAGCTTCTTTCTCGATAGTCTGAAGCTGTTCTATGCAGCTCCGCACGTCCTAAGGGGTGGAGTGAGGAGAGGGGCAAGAATAGGGAAGCGAGGCACCTTTTCTATGTTTGTCAAGACGGCGATCTTTGCCTGGAGATCTCTTGCCTTTGCTTCGTGCATGGCAAGAGTTTTTTTATCCTCGATGGCGGTAGCCCCCATTGTGGAGATGTTGCGCTTTATTCTGTCGGGGCTTTGGACGATTCTGCTTCTGGTGCGTTGTATGTTGTCCAAGAGGAGGGAGGAGTCAGAGTTTATGTTTTCCTTTTTCAAGATGACGTTTGCTTTTTCTATTTTGAGGGCTTCGATGTCCTTTACGACGGCCTGTGTCGTTTCTTTGGTGGCCATGAGATGGGCTGTTATAGCTGCGTTTTCAGCACGGAGCTGATCGCACTTTGGCTCGTCTTTTGCGCGTTGGGCCCTGGGGGGTTGCTGAGGAGGGTCGAGGATGTGTCGAGGAGGGTGCTTACTTGAGCGTGTTGAGTTTGTGTTGAAGGGCAGCAAGTTCCTGGGCGACCTGTTCTCTCTCTTCGATGATGGTCGTGGACTGGTCACGGAGGTTGGCGACAAAGGGCGTGCATTGTTCTGCAAACTTGACAAAGTTGATGAAGGCGGAGAGGACGAAGCGGGTGCGTTCTGGATCGGGGAGGTAGAGATCCATTGCACTAAAGTCCATGATGCGGGCGGCGCTTGCAAAGCGAGTGAGGTGGTAGATGAGGAGGTTGTGTGCGACGCTGGCGACGTAGAGATCCTGGGAGGGGTGAGGGCAGGCGAGGAAATGGGAGGTGAGACATACTGTGTTTGGGTCGTCCAGCGCGGCGAGTGCGTTCTGGACGGGTTCGTGAAGGACCTCTGGTGCGATGGAGGTGACCTGCTCGAGACAGGCGGTGTATACGCCGGTGACAAAGTCAGAAGAGGGACGTGCGAGCTGCTCGTTGCTGACGGAGAGACCCCACTCGGAGAGTGCTGCCATGATCTCTGAGACGGGCATGTTTGGGAACCAATACTGACCTGCCATTGATATTGATGGTGATGGTGATAGTCGCGTCGCGGTCACGTGGTCTTTAATTGGACGCGTGCAGGTACTGATTATCCGTTTCGTCGACTTGTCCTCGTCAAGCTTTCATGTCAGACTCAGATCCCCCTCAGAAACAGCCAAGAAAGGTCCATTTACCTCAAAAACTCTCCCTTTTCTTTCAGCTAAACACTTTTCAAGCCGACCTCCAAGTTCAAGCCTGCCCTCGCCGGCCCAGGTGGCACCGCAGCGAGTGCGTGGCGAACGTCCACCGCCCTTCCGGTGTTCTCCACACCCAATTTCTACAAGAATCCCGCCCTACCCATGTCCGTGCCCGCACACTCTCGCGACGTCCTCGAAAGACCAGACTCTCCTTCCGCTCCACTCCCCGCAAAGCGCATCTCTTCCGACTTTTCCGACCGCCCTCAAGGCGCACCCCCAAAGCGTTTCAAACCCTCCCTTCCCCTCGACATCGAACACATCTCCCATAACACTCCCGCCTCAAGTTCAACGCGTCACTGCTCCCCGGACCGAGGAGAGACCTCCAGCGAGGTGGATTCTCTCAACTTGGGTTTGCGTGGTACTAAACTCTCAGCTGACCCTTTCAAGTTTTCTCGTAAGCTCCCTCCGTCCTTTCCCTCTCCTTATCGCCCTCCCCTCCCCAACAAGTCGTCCCCTCAAAAGACGTCCAGTGACTTCTCCGACCTCAACTCGGTACTTTCTCTTTCTCTTCCATCTTCTCTCCGCCATCTCTTACATCCACCAGAAATCGCTAGATGACCTCAGGTTCTTACTGTCCGATAACCAGAATATTCGCGCCATGCTCGGGAAAATGATATCTGATCATGTCCTGAGCACTCAAAAACACGATATCATTGCCCTCTCCCTCTACCTGTCAGTGTCCTCCCTCACGCCATCTTCGTTTGCACCTCATGCCCTTGCAGATCTCAGACAGATGACCGTATTCGCGCGCTTAACCAACGGATCACATTCTTTGACGCCGTCGAGGAGATCGAGCAACCTCCTCGATCCTTCCTCGCTCCCTTCCCCATGTTGCCTTCAGCAAGTACCTCCTCCAACGCAACCAGCAAACGACTTGATACCAGACGCACTCCGCCCCCGTCTATGGCGGTTTCGGATACCTCCACAATAACCAACGTTGCTTCCAACACGGCCCAGGACACTCCTATGATAATCGATTCACCAGACGTCGTGGAACTTGATTTACAGGACACATCTGCAGCGACCCTCGTTGCCGACAGCGACGACACATATTACGACAAGTTTGATCCGATCCCAGATGACTTGGCCTTCTTCGACGCAGACAAATCCGAAATACCTCCACCCATATCCGCGTCCGTGTCAGCTTCTTCATCGAAGTCTGTTCCAGTCATTCCCCCGACTCCTGGCGGACGTATAGATCATACCTCCTCATCGTACTACAAGGAGGTCATCTCCATTCTCAAGAATACCTTCAAGTTGTCAACGTTCCGCACTAACCAGCTAGAGTGTATCGTTGCCACATTGGACGGCAAAGATGTCTTCTACCTCGCCCCAACCGGGGGCGGTAAATCTCTTTGTTTCCAACTTCCCGCCCTCTGTGTCACAGGCAAAACCCAAGGAACGACTTTTGTCATATCTCCGCTCATATCTCTCATCACGGACCAAGTCGCTGCACTACGGAAGAAGGGTGTCCCTGCTTTCCCCCTCACCAGCGCTGCAGAGGAAAACGAAGTCCGGCAGGCGATGCGCATGATGAGGAGTAACGTCGAGGAAAAGCCAAAGCTAGTATACACTACGCCAGAAAGATTACAGAAGAGCGACTCTCTTAAAGATGTCGTAGACCAACTGTACGAAGAGAAGCAGCTAGCAAGATTCGTGATCGACGAGGCACACGTCATCGGAAGCTGGGGAAGAGATTTCCGTGCCTCTGTAGGTCTAAAGTCTACCTTTACTTCTGTTGACAACCCAAAACGCGCGTTCCTGATTTGAGCACCAAGTATGCAGAGTTGAATATTCTCCGCAAGAATTGGCCCGACATACCCATTATGGCCCTCACAGGCAGTGCAAACAAGGATGCAATAGAAGATATCAAGCACAACCTTGCGATGCGAAACCCTGTCTGCCTCGCCCAGTCCTTCAATCGCCCAAACCTACATTATTCAGTCCGCAAAAAACCGTCCCTGAAGAAAGACCTCGTGCAAAACATCGCGGGATTCATCAAGACTCAACACCCAGGCGGCACTGGCATCATCTATGCGCTGTCGAGAGCCGAGTCCGAGGAAATGGCACAGAAACTCAGGGAAGAGTGGGGGATAGAGGCGAGACATTACCACGCAGGTATCGACAACGAGGAGCGAAAGATCAACCAGGATGATTGGATGGCGGGGAGATGCAAGGTTATAGTGGCCACGGCACGTATCGAGTACTACAGCATGGGTCATTGCGGTTTACCTCCCTCTCAATAGATTGCCTTTGGGATGGGGATTGATAAACCAGACGGTATGCGTTTTATAATCTTCCTTGGGGACGAGACCCTGACCTCTATACTTAGTCCGATTCGTCATTCACGCAACGTTATCAAAGAACATGGATGGGTACACGCCCCTTCTTCTGACTAACCAGTACTTGGATTGACGGATACCTCAGGTATTATCAAGAAACAGGACGAGCTGGCCGAGACGGCCGATCCTCCGACTGCGTTCTTTGTAAGCGTTTATTCCCTCTAGACCCTTGTAACCGACGACCTAACATATGTTGCCTCGCGCTTTCAGTCTATACGTATAGTGATGCTGTCAAAATCGAAAAGATGCTCCGGAATCCGAACAGCAACGATCCCACACGCGATAAACCTTCTGATGCCGAGATCGAACGCCAGGTCGCCAAACTTCAAGGCGTCGTTGCTTATTGTTGCAATGAATCCGATTGTCGACGTGTGCTCCTTCTCCGTCACTTTGACGAGGAGTTTAAGCCAGAGGATTGCCACAATCAATGCGACAACTGCCACCGGCCTGGCACGCTTATCCAGCATGATTTCACCAAGGAGGCCCAGCAAATCATTCAACTCTTGCAAGAGATGATGACTGTGAATAGTCGTGGCGTGACACAAGGTCAACTCAAGGACACGTGGAAAGGCAAGAACAATAAAACCGTCCAACAATACAAGGGGCTCTCCTTGTACGCTTCCGGTAAAGCACTAAGTCACCCCACCGTTGAGCGTATATTCAGCCACCTCGCCACCGAGGGGGTCATCTCCATGTACAGAGTCGCGTCTAGCAGTGGCTACTCTAATACCTACATCCAGGTAACTGGCTTTTTTTCGTGTCTCTCCCGTAGACGCTGACATGGTCTTTAGCTCGGTAGTGCTGCTCCGGATTATCTGGATGGAGGTAAACAGTTGGTGTTGTCCTGGAAAGAAAAGGAAGAAGACACCAAAGCGTCCGCGAAGAACGCGAACGCGAAGCCCGCGCAACGCAAGAAGGGCAAGGAACCAGACCCTCAACCAGTACTACCTCATTACCTCAATCTGTACGAAGATATCGAGGATCCAGACGATCTGTCCGAATCTGAAGGACTCAAAAATATGGTTGACGATGCCGATATATCCGAGCCGACGGCGTCTAGGACCCCGCAGGCTAGTACGTCGCAGTTAGCTGGTTCGACGGACCGTTCGACGGCTTTGCAAAGCAAACTGGCCGCGGTCCCTGAAGATGATCCTGCTGCGAGACTGGAGCGGGTGAAGGAGACGAGACTTCGAGTAGGTGCTTAGATTGGAGTTCTTTTTATCAACGCGTGAATTTTCCTCGCAATATAGATTTCGGACAGGTTCAGGAAATACCCATTGGACACCATTCTACAGGATGATACCCTCCAGCTGTTGGCATTAACTGACCCGAAAGGTATGTTATGTTGACTGTCCGTTTACAGCGCCATGCTGGATTCATGCTGACGAATGGACGTGCACCACAGATGAACAAACCTTTAGAATTATTCTCATGGATTGTGAGGAACCAGATGCGGTTGAGAACAAATGGAATTCCTATGGTCAAGAATTCCTTGCGGCCCTACGGGACCCGTAAGTTTCAGCGTGGGTTCGGCGAACGCTCGTTCACTGACATGGGGAGAAATAGATCTCACATGCGCAAATCATTTGATACTGTCAAGATGCGTCGCGACTTTGGGTTCAACGGATAAGCACTGCTCGATGAATAACCCACAAAACCCCACCAACCAAAGAAGTACTACAGCCATTCTATTCCCTTTCGCATTGCATATATCATGTATCATTTTATACATTCACTGCACCGGCCCCAAGATTATCGCAGGGCACACTGTACCATAGCACAAATATCGGAATCCGAATTCATGACGTGAAAAAAAAGCGTGACTCGAGAAGACCTCTGCAGAGCTCGAGTGCTTAATATCCACCCCCATCGCCGTGCACAGCCCTCTGCGACGCCATCTGTCGACGTTGGGCGTCCTCCAGCTTGGGACAATTCGAGATGCCGTGTCCGAGACCTGAAAAGAGAGCGTGAGCACCACACACAAATCGGGAGGTACGAGCATATGACGGTTTACCTCCACAGACCGGACATCCCTTGAGGGACCCGCCTTGCGCCGCCCGGGGATCCTGGATGGTTTGCAAGAACGGAGGAACCCTACGACACCACCGTGCGTTCGGTCAGGACCAGGCACATAAAAACCGAATCGTAAAAAGAAAAAGAACGAGACGAAGAGCCAACACACTTTTGACCCGCCTCCATCAATAGATACTTGAGATCCAACAAGGTCTGTTCCGGCGTACTCATATTCACAAACGTCGTCGCGATGCCCGTTTTGCCGCTCCTGCCCGTGCGGCCGATCTGGTGCACGTAGTCTTCGATCTCTTTCGGCATGGAAAAGATGATGACGTGTTGGATGTCGTTGAAGTCGAGCCCTTTGGAGGCGACACTGGACGCGACCATGACGTCTTTGGCCCCGGATTTAAAGGACTTGATAGCGTATTGACGTTCTTCTTGAGCTATGGAGGGGGGCGGGGGCGTCAGTAGGGAGAATGAGAGGCCTGGAAAAAAGTACTTTTAGAGCCGTGGATAGCCACCGCTTCGACACCTTTCAAGAGGAGGTATTCCTGTATATCTGTTGCTCGAGAGTAAACATGCAAACTCGCTCACGCCAATGGATGCACGAACCATCGACCTCGTTCTTGTTCTCACTGAAGATGATCACGGGCGGCGCCGTCTTTTGTAGACACTCGAGGAGGTACACCATCTTTGCTTCCTGCTTGACGTATTCGACGACTTGCAGTACGTCCAGGTTGGCAGCGCCTGCACGACCGACGTTCACGAGCACAGGTCTGACGAGCGATTGTTGTGCAAAGTCTTGAATCTTGCGTGGCATTGTCGCAGAGAAGAGGAGTGTCTGGCGTTGATGCTACACAATACAGTTCAGAACAACACACCGTCCGGATCTTCGCCTTCGCGACTGGATGAAAGACGCACCTTGAAGAAACTCATGATGTTTCTGACGTCGTCCTCGAATCCCAGATCGATCATGCGATCTGCCTCGTCCATACACAGAAACTTGCAATTCGCAAACCCGAATCTCTTTTTCTCCAACATGTCGATAAGTCTTCCGGGTGTGGCAGCGACGATATGAAGTCCCTTGTTCAACACGTGGCTCTGCTCGCCCATGGATATGCCGCCTATGCACAACAGTGTATTCAGAGGAGGGTACTTGCGATCCTTGGAGATGGCAGCAGTCCATGAGAGAACGTTTTCATACGTTTGTGTTGCAAGCTCGCGCGAAGGACAGAGAATAACACCAACGGGACCTTCGCCACGAACAAAGGGAAGACGGGCCTCTTCTTCGAGAGCGAGCATGATGAGGGGAAGACAGAAAGCAAGTGTTTTTCCGGAACCTGTGAATGCAATCCCGATCATATCTCGACCAGAGAAGCTGTAGGGCATAAGTGCGCTGGTTAGTACGACGAGAAGAAGGAAACTTACGCAGTAGGTATGCCTTGAAGCTGGATCGGGGTGGGGGTGGTGATTTTATTTGACTTGAGGAACTGAAGCATGGAATCTGGTATTTTCATATCCTGAAACATTATGAGAGTCCTTTTGTATGGAACGCTGATATTTTACTCACTTCAAAGTGCTCGATTGGAGGTGGTATGTCCTCGCCATCGACAATGATGTGGTACTTTTCGCGTAGACGTCGGTGCTGCTCCTGTGTACGTTCGCGGATATACTTTGGAGGTCTCCATCTGAGCGGGGGATTAGGTTAAAGCATCGCGAGCAGGACAGGGAACCTACGAAGTCCTGAGCGACTCTGAATACTGTATACCTTTTGCGAGCTCTAGATCTGAAGCGAGCTTTCTCCGACTAGCTATTGCAGCAAGGATTTCAGCGTCGACCTCCTCGGCCTTTTCTACATCTGTCTTCTTTGCATCTAAAGACGGGGGGTTGAGACGAGACGAAAAGTGAACGCAGAGACGCCTACCCTCTGCCGCCTTGCGGGAATGGACCTCCTGCGCCTCCAAGAGGAGGGTTCTCTCTTTCCTTGCCCTTTCCTTGCGTTTCTCCTCTTCGCGTTCCGCATCCTCCTTCTCGAGCAACTCCTCTAGTTGTTTCCTTGCCTTTTCCCGCGCGTCTGAGGTGGACGACAGCGCGGCGAGTTTGGCGAGTTTGGCTTCGCGTCTTTGGGCGACGGGGATGTACGGCTCGTACGTGTCGTCCTCGTCGTCGAGTTTGTAGACCGACGGCGAAGGCGAGCGTTGGATGCGACGTCGATTCTGTGTTGAATCGGACATGTCGACCGAAGAGGTAGACAAAGGTCACTGCCAACTGACTGCTAGTACTACCGCACGGGCCGACGTCAAGATCATCCCGAGTCCTGAGTCCTCCCTGACAACAACGACCGAGGCTTTCCAAGTAACCAAACCCCAGCCAGCATAATGGCAGACCAGTTCGATCCGACGACGCACCCCCACAGACGATGTAAGTCCCCTCCACTCATCCCACATCTCCTCCTCACCCTCCGCAGACAACCCCCTCACCAACACACACGTCCTCGTCTCTCCACACCGCACAAAGCGTCCTTGGCTAGGTCAGACAGAGCCCCCCGCACCGCTCAACCTTCCTCAGTATGACAAGGACTGCTATCTCTGCCCCGGGAATGCCCGCGCGAACGGATCGGTCAACGAGGACTACAAGGCCACCATGGTGTTTGAGAACGACTACGCCGCCGTTCTTCCACCACCGGGACCCGCGGCCCCTGCTGCCCCCCATCCCTTGCTGACTACCGAGCCGATCCAGGGTGGTTGCGATGTTGTCTGTTTTCATCCAAGGCACGACCTAAGTCTGCCCACCCTCAGCCTGGACGACATCGTGGCCATTATCAAAGAGTGGACAGGTATATACCATCATCGGGGCACTCAGGACGGCATCGGATATGTCCAGATTTTCGAGGCAGGTCGCTCTCTTGTTCTCGGCAAGTACATGAGTTGATCACGGGAAGAGCAGAACAAGGGTGCGATGATGGGTTGTTCCAATCCGCATCCCCACAGTCAGGTCTGGTCCACCTCTACGCTCCCCACCATCCCAGCCAAGGAGCTGAGCAATCTGCGCAATTACGCCCTGTCCGCTGCAGCAATGACCAATGGGCCGAAGGGGTACCAGAACACGCCGTGTCTCCTGTGCGAATACGTCACCTATGAGCGTACCGCAAAGGAACGCATCGTGGTCGAGAACGAACACTTTGTTGCTCTAGTCCCGTGGTGGGCTTACTGGCCGTTTGAAGTATTGGGTAAACGCATTTTTTCCGTCTGGGTTCGTTTTCGAG
>QFEM01003781.1:0-16071 GCA_003316205.1 Boletus bicolor
TGTGGCATATCCAGTAACCTGCGTCGGTGATAGCCTTTCACGCCCCTTATAGGCACGCCGAGTTCTATCCGGATGGGGCTGTTGGATCGCCTGACCTCGGTCATATCATCAACAAACCACACTTTAATCGCCTCAAGGGTCTGCTGGAGAGGACGTCTGGAACGATTGCGTTTGGCGGTCAAACTGACGAGTCCAAGTTGTTTATTGCACCCACGGTTGTCAAAGGGGTGAAGGGCGACGACTCGTTGATGAGCGAGTAGGTCGATGCCTTGCAGAACGCGATCAAGAACTAACGGCACGGTACAGAGAATTGTTTGGTCCCCTCCTTCCTATAGTACCCGTCAAAAATGTCGATGAAGCCATCGAACTCATCAACAGCAGGTGTGTTTTGTTCGGCTGCGTACATCGACGCCGTCATGAACACGTCTACAGAGACCATCCGCTCACGCTCTACGTCTTCTCGCAAGATTCGAGCTTCAAGAACAAAGGCAAGTGGTCCGGTCGGCTTGACGTGTTGTTGGCTTGACTGTGGATATCGTAGTTTTCGACAATACGCAGAGTGGCTCGGCCGTTGCCAATGACACATTACTCCATTGTGCAGGTGGGCACTGCTTTTTCTTGATACATCGGCCGTGTTTGATATGATCCAACTACCTTCACAGCTGACGGTCTCCCATTCGGTGGCATCGGACCGAGTGGAAGTGAGTTCCTCCTTTGACTACTACCCTCGATGTGACTCGAACGGGGTGTTGAATTGCAGGTGGTTATCACGCGCGCAAGTTTACGTTTGATCTGTTCACTCACCAGAGAGCATCGATCGACTCGCCTTCCTGGTAAGCGTGGAATGCATGTAGTTTTTTTTTGTTAGACTCACGCACTCGAAACATAGGATGGACATGATCCTGGGGAGCAGGTTTCCACCTTATAGTGTAAGCCCGTTGCTCCGATCAAGAGACACGCGTTGTACTGAACTTTTTTTGTTTTTTGCTCAATCAGGTGAAGAAGGAATCTTGGCTCAAGAGTGTGCTTGGCGTGCGGCTGCCGCCGCGCCCTGGTGCGAGCAAGGTATATCTCGTTTCCGTGCGACTCGGATGGGGAACTTATTAATCAAAGTCCCATGCAAACAGGTAATCGCAATGAGTAGCATGCAAACGTGGGTGGTCTTGATTGGTGTGTTGCAATTGGCTATGTTGGTTGCGTGGATGCAGAGTGATGCGCAAGGACCGCTCCAATGGTTGAGAGGGTTTGTAGATGTCTAAAGGACGATATATCGTTTTCACGTTCATATTGTATGTCTCGGATATCCCGATGTGTTCTACAGTTGTCTTTAGAAAAAGTCGATGAGATGCGAATGTCCGATCGTGCATCCTGTTTCTACAAATGCCCCCTATCATGGTATCCCCGCCTCACAACTCGTCGATGAATAGGATAAATTACTAAACTCTCCTCCAAGTGATTGCTTTATCCTCTTCCGATTCTGACGCATGCGATGACCCGCACGAGGGAGTCCTCCCATGCGTATGCGACGCCGATCGGCCCGCGGCCGGATGACGCGTATGCCACGTCAACGCCTTGCGCTGTCTCCGCGTCTGCACGACCTCGGGCGCGAGCGCACGCAGTGCGTCCACGTGTCCCGCGGAAAGCTTGGCTAGCGGGGACGCGGAGAGCAGGAGGAGCTCTGCGGGGGTGTACACGCCCGGCACGGGTGCGGGTACTGTGTGAGTGACGTCAGCGGGTAATGTTATCGTCATGGATGAGTACGTACGTGACGAAGAGAAGGAGGAAGGGGAGGGAGAGGGTGTCCTGGATGAGCTGGAGGGGGTGCGTCTATGAACGGGGACATAGAGGCCGCGAGAGGTGTAGGGGATGGGGATGGGAGAGGACATGGGGGTGGTCGTGCTGGGACATGGTTGGGGGTGTTTATATGCGTTGGAGTTGTGGTGTTGCACTGGAAGGTGGTCGGGCCACTGTCATAAGCTGTTTCGGGAAGGTTCTCCATTACGGCCGAGAATATTCTTCGTCATTCTCGCCCTTCGTGAGCGGTGATGCAATGCGTACGTGCGAATTAGTCCAGGTACTACATATGTATGCAAACTAGTATAAAGATGACCTCCTCAAGCGTCAATAAAGTTCTTGACGTTGTCCAACCACCTCACGTACTCCTGCACAATACACGGCAAGTCAGTCGCCATCTCGTCAAAGCACGCCATCCATACGCACCTTTTGCTCCTTGTGTTCCGAGTATTCCGGAATAAACGTCGCAAGGTTCTCGTTCACACCCCGCTCGTTCAACCACTTTTCAAACTCTTCTTGGACCGCCACATCCAGCGTGTCAAACTGAGGACCAATGTACAGTCCACGACGTTTCCAGTCGGCCTCTGCAGTCAGCTCGGTACCGAGCTTGGCGTCGGGGTAGAACGAGATGTTGTCCACAAGGAAGGCGCCCTCTTGACACATCGTGTCAACGTTGAGCGATCCTTTGCCATCGTTCTGTCTCCACATCAGCTTCCAACGACATGCGAAAAAAAACGACCAAACCGACCTTGACGACCGAGAATGACACGCGAATGGGATACGACTGAGTATGTTCCTCTTCCCCACTCTCCTCGCTGTCTTGGTCAAACTCGGACTCCTCTTCCATATTTTGAATGTCCGCGATCGAAAACATGACACGGATGCTAAAAAAAACAAAGCGTTCCGAAACATCCATCAGTCTCAGCGCGTACCATCGAGTAGAACATATGAGCCCACTTTTCATTGCCAAACTTGCGTGTGAGCGTGACCTCGTCGTTGCCCTGAACGTCCTCGATCTGCAATACGACACGCCCGTCAATCAAGCATTCACAAACAAACGTGAAAAAAGGGGAGAAACTGACCGTCCATATGCCCTGCTCCTTGAACGCCTTCAAAAACTCGGGTTCCTCCGCCGAAGCGCTCTCTTTCTCATACTTGAGCTCCTCGGCCAACTTTTGTGAAAAGACAACGTCCGCTGTTCATGTTAGTGAGTGGCGTTCTCCGGACTGGAGGCTCTCATGACGACGTACAAGCACCCTCTGAGAAACGACAAGAGGTCATGGAAAACGCTCTCGTCGTCGACAGTGCCATGCGAGGGGCAGCCTGACCAGAAAGACACAGCGTCCGTCCACTCCGCAGTGCCGGACGCGTAACAATCCGGGAAGAGACAGAGGTGAGCTGGCGAAGAGTACGGAAAGCCGACATCGTGAGCGGTATTTTTTCGGTTGGTCGTAACGACAAAAAAAAAAAAGGTGAACCAGGAGGATGAGGTTGAGGTTGAGTTAATGCGCTCCCAAAAAGACTAGCCAAATTTTAAGCGAGGTGTTTGGCAAGAGCTTGTGAAACAAACAACCCGCGACGTCGCTCTATTTGGAAGGTCTGTTTTTGCATCGTAAGAACAAGTATAGGTCGAAGCGGGTCTTTACTGGGGACATGTGAAAATCCTAGGACACTCTCCAACTGAATCGATGGAGATAGAACATCTCTATCGTGTTGCTGAGAACACCAAGTTGTCAGTTGTGTGAAGGCTGCTGGCATCGTACTCAATATTCCTATTCATCCCGGAATGAATTCAAGAGACCGGAACGCTTCTAATACGGCAGACAAGGGCCATGAATTTGGGCGGGCGGGCTAGAACGACGCATCGATGAATGGTCGCACGTAATAGTCATCATCATCATTCGTGTACCTCTGATACATATAGCCCCAAACCAGAACACCAGACTGTAAGCCCCATTGGCATACCAGTCACGTGTACGATACGACACCTATATCCCCGCCGCACCACATAGAGATAGAGTACTCGCCCCTTGTACCCGTACTTCGTAGTCTCCCTATAGAGCGCGGTCTAGTTCTGTTCGTCCGCCCGCCTTAGTGTTTCCGCCGTTGGCCACGGCCGGTTTCCACAGACGCGAAGAAAATATCAACACATCAGATTTCTTCTGCTACCTGCACATGAATTACACCTACCCGAAATCAAACACAAAACAGGATAGCATCAACAAAGAACGAAAAGCATAATGTTGTCAAGCCCAGAAACCACCATCGCTCACCAAGCGAAGAAAGCCATTCGAGGGGGAGCCTAGAAGGAAGGTCTAGATAAATACAAACGGAATGGAGTTCTAACTATAGCTCGACTTGCAATTGAAAGGTAGTCTGCGTCCCCAGCCCGCGCAGCTGTTTGACCAATAAAACGATCCAAAGGGATTGCATCACACTTTCCACCGTCGCCAAGACCATATTAAAGGTCAAAGAAAAGTCGGATGAGTTGGAGATTTCAAAATCTCGTAGAGGATGCAGAATAGAATCAATTCAAATCGAGCAATAAAAAAGCAGCAGCAAAACAATGACAGGGAAGCATAGGTGACACATCCAAGAACATTAAAAAAATTGGACGAGAGTGACGAGGCAACGTGGTGGGCGTGTTTGCTGGCACACACAGCAAACCATCAGCCGTCATGCTCGGGAGGGCTGTTTGCTCCGGGGTCAGAAGTGTGGTCACTCCCTCCGGTCGTTCCGCCGGAGGTTGGGCTCTCTTGTGTAATCGCGGTAGCCTTTTGCTTCTTGAGCTTTGCTTCGCCCTTTCCTGCGCGAGATCGCTTTTTTCCAGAGGTAGCGGTACCATTAGCCTGCCCTTCAGTTTCTGCAGATTGACCAGCATTCCTTGATGCCTCTGCAGGATCGATGGTGGCTGCCGGGGTCCCATTCGGAGGCGGTGGAAATGCGCCTGGTGTGACCGAGGTAGCATAGTGGGGGAAGAAGCCGGGCGGCGCTAATGGATAATATGACACCATAGGAGGAGGGTGGTTCGTGCCGTTGGTTGCGCCTTCTGGAGGAGATTGAGCCTCGTGTCCAGGTGGTACGAAACCCACCGGCGGTGGATAAAAACAGGGATAAAACCCTTCGGGAGGAGGCGGATAGTGGGGTATCGCCTGAATGGGCGGGGATGGCTGGCCACCGGTGGGGGTCTGCGGAGTTCCGCTTGAGGCTTGCCACTCAGGCTCACCATCTGCGGCTGGCGACACTTGCCTAGATAAGCTCAAATGTTGCTGACAAAGAATCACATGTTCGTACCGACAAAAGATGCCTCTGTGCTGCTGTTGGCAGTCTTGCTCTTGCGCTTGTAAGGGCCACGCTTGACGCCTTTTTGGCGCTCTTTGCGAACCCCATCCACACATGTGTCTTGAATGCCATACTTCATGCAGCGTTCACAAGGACGGACTTCGTCACAACGCTTGCATGCATTGGCACAATTGGTACACTGCAAGCAAGGTTAGAACCGTCAAAAACACGAGATACACGATCAGAGCCAACGACTGACCGCCATCTTGACCTGCTTACGCTTAGGACGCTGTCCATTGGCAGCGGCAGGCGTAGATTGTGGATACTGCGGAAAACCTATTTTTTTCTGACGTAAGGAGTGCTCATGGCTGGCAAAAATACTGCATACCTTGACCAGGAGGAGGGGGCGGATAAGGGTACATCATTCCAGGCGGCGCTGGAAAAGGAATCATGTACTGTGGTCCGGGAGGCACACCGTTGGCATTTTCGCCGTGACTCGGGTCGGGAGGTTGGGCGTAATATATCGGGTAGCCAGGAGGATAGGCAGCGCCGAGGGGCTGAGCATACGGGGACATGGCAGGTGAATAGGGATGTTCTTGAGCGACTGGACCAGCATTCTTAGCGTGATCGTTGACCATTGTGGTTGGTAACAAGAAAAGTGACCGGGCCTGCACACAGATTATCTTCTATTTGCGTAAGCAGATAGGCGCGGGACAGCGGGACAGAAAACATGTCGGAAAAGGGGTCAGCACGGTGGAAGAACATCACGACGAGACGGTCAGACAAGTGTAGTTATGGTACGAGGACAGGAGAGTAAGTAGGAGGGGTACTCACTCCGCTCGAAATTGCTGGTTTTCCGTCGCCGCTCAGAACTTACTGGTTTCCGCCCCCCCGGCTTGCGTTTGGGGCAATCTCCTCTTGTATTCGGCAGTCGAGGTAATTTCTCTGAAAATTCAGTGGCAATAACGTTCAGGGTTCGCGCGCGCGGGAGAACAGGCTGCAGTGGTAACTGTGCAAGTGAGGAAAGCTGCACGTGCGAACTAAACCTTTTAGGGATGGACCGTGCGCGTCAAACCGCCCCTCTGGTCATTGCGGGCAACGACGACGACACTACATGCGGAGTGCGTCAGTCACCACTGAAATATGTGCCATAATTATCGTCCTTTGACAGCTCGCCCGCTTCTTGCTCTGCCACATGATTTCCCTTTCTCCGCCCCAACCACGAGCTCCGCTCGAACGCGGGGCCCGATAAAACATCTAGTCCGCCCTCGAAACAACCTTTCAGCCCAGCCATGTATCGTTATTTCGCTGTCTGGGTGGTCGCAGCTCCGTGCTGGATTTTTCACCCAAGGATGACACATTTACACATTCTCTTGTTCCGCGTATCGGATCATAGCCATACGTTGTTGAGAACCAGTCCATGCACAGCGTTATTCGGCTCTGCTGCTGGATTTTCCTCTCACGGTTTCCTCCCTGGTCTTCGATCTATCTACTACTTCCCCTTCGGAATTCCATAGGATCGTCGGTACCCAGACATTCCGCGTAGGTCATTGTCTCGCTTGGATCTCCCCAATAGGAAAGGATACATTGTTAGATTGCCGATTTTGCGCCTCAAGCGTATACACTCCCCACCCGTCATCGGATCAAAAAGCTGTGAGACGAATATGATGACGCAATGTTCGGATGTGTTGATCTTGAGCATTTGTGATCACATCAAAGGTATCTAAGTATCCATCTTTACGAGTCAGATTTCTATCTAGGTGGGTTCGATCTTACTACACGATTCAGCGGGAAACCTCTGTGGTGGTGTTTGCGTGCTTGCTCTCACGACAACCAAGTCATACAGCTGAAGTTGGGCGAGTGAACGTGGACTTTGCAACTCTGGGGCGTGATCCATTTGTCACCAACTCAGCTCATACAGAAACGAAAGGGTGGAATGCACTCTAAAGGAAGAAATTGGTAAGTCTAGGACATTCCCTATATTCACCCGTCACATTCTACGTCACTTCCGTTGCCCGTTCGACATAAGCCAACACTTAGCGGCCCTTCCGGTACCGCTCGGCCCGGGTCATAGGATGGTGACCCGATACTCTCAGGATTGACATTGCAAGGGGAGTTTGATCGGAAACAGTAACCAAGCCCTGTTCAATCCGTTTTTATCCTTGTGTCTGCAATGGTGGTCGCTGGTCGCTGAACATGAATTACCCAACGAAGCAACTATTCTTGTCTCCGACCCCCGCCAGTATGGGAAACGTGATTCCTTGCGCAACGTCCAAATCCGATGATCGTCAGTCTTTGATCCACGTGTGCTCGAAACTTTGAGCTAGGATCAAATTTTTGATTCCTTAAAACCGAACTTGAATGGCATTTTGATCGGAGCCTTTGCCTTACACTGCTGTCTGCTGGTGCCTGGCGCCACAAGGAACGAGTGCTCAGTGGGCATGCGCGTGCGAGACAACTTCCAATACCTTTAGTGTACGCACAGGTCCAAGCGGTAACTGCAACGATGCGGCCCTGACGGCGATAGCATTCATGAAGTCGTGCTGAAGTATTGTGTAGCATGTATTGTATATTCCGCGGTCGGCTCGAGTGTTCATGTCGCTTCCCGAACGCTTCTAACGTGGGGAGGAACTTGGCTAGGCTGCGATTCCGTTGAGTATCTGGGACGCCTGATACGAGTACATTGCGACGTGTCCGCGTTGATCGTGCAGTAGGCATTATGCCAGAACGTGTTGCCTTGGTGTGTCGGGAGGCTAGTGGTGGTTGTTTGTGCGGCATCATCTAAAGCTTGCTGCCGTATGTTGCGAGTTCGTGCCATGAGAATATTCATTATTGCAAGGAAAATTACTTGCTATCCACCGAGGTTATGCGGCGTTGAATGGCATATATCGTCATCCAATGAAACGTGGCTCCAGGCAGGCGTGAGTGTTGCGAGTGTCAACAAACCCCGGTACTCAGTCACCAGCTGGACAACTTAGACGAGGCATTTTGCAAACTCTGCTGCTGCATGTTGCTGTGAATGAGTCGAGTACTCGACTCATCGTGGATTTGGGCTTGACATTTTATGACAGGCCATCCGGGCGTGTTCCCCGATGTAACTCCTTGGTCGCACGCAGAAGAGAAGTCGGTGATCGGTATGGTAGAATTTGTGAACGCAGCCATTAAGAGAATATTGTTAACGGGTTATGAGATCTTGAGAAGTGACGACGGGAAATAAGACTGGTCTCGCAGTAACAAATATGAGATCTCAATCTCCTGGCCCAAAATATATGTTGCTTGTAACATATAGCATCTATGCCAAATTTAGAAATTCAGCAACCTGGCTGTTCTATTCAATTCATTCCATACGTGAATAAGGCTACAGTATTTTGAAGAGGAACAAAGGAGAATTTATGGCTACAACGATCTGACATCGATCGATTAGAATGGTTTTCCAAGAGGATAATTGGACCAGTCCTCGCCATATCCCGGAGAACTGG
Source organism: Boletus bicolor (assembly GCA_003316205.1). Classification (NCBI taxonomy): domain Eukaryota; kingdom Fungi; phylum Basidiomycota; class Agaricomycetes; order Boletales; family Boletaceae; genus Boletus; species Boletus bicolor. The sequence continues at coordinate 8,556 of QFEM01003781.1, forward strand.
CTTGGTTAAAAGTAGTGTCCATGCCGGACATGTGCGTGAAGTGGCACAGCTGATCATGGAAATGGGCGTAGTGAGGAGACGCCGCGTCAAAGTCGGCACTAGGCTGCCAACTTTGAAGTGATTGGGTGAAATAACCTATAGGCAATGAGCATATAGATCGGGTATAATCGGACTTACTTACCCACATGAACTGATGTCGTGTCTTCGGGATTAGTTAGAGGGGGTGCTTCATACGGGGTCAGCGCGTCAGTCTGGGCTTCTCCCTGCTTCCTAATCTCCGAAGCAGTTAGAAGTATATCGATTGCTTTTGGTGTGAAGCTGTTAGCAGCCACCCTTGGAATGCCATGCGAGATACTACCTTTCTTCAGGATCTCCTGCCGCGTCCGTAGTTTTTTTCCGGTAAGGTCCTTGATGACGTCCCGGAGCATAGTGAAACACTCTCCTTCCTTTTCACGATATTCCCTTTGCAGAATGGCTTTGTCCTGCTGAGGCGGAGATGAGGGCGGGCCAGGTGGGTAATGAGCTTGGTATGTACGGTGCATGCTGCAACATTCGCACTGTCCAACGGTGTCCTGCTGAGGCGAGACGATGCATGGGTGCTTAAATATGATCACAGGGCGTCAGTTCATGTACGATGGCGTCTATGTAAAAAAAATTGCACTGCCTGTAGAAATCCTACTTTGCATGAACCGAAAGCCCGATACGTAGTCGCGTGCTGGAGAGTGAATGTTCCCAAGCCCCAGTACTTGGCGCGATCTATGAGATTCAGCTACCATCGATGAGCACTAGCAGAAAAATTGGGACTCTGGTTCGAAGACTTGGTCAACTATCAAATAACGCAAATGATGTCAATCAAACCCGGCGCCCACATGGTCCGCAGTGCGCACCGCGTTCGGAGTTTCCAGCTAAGTTGGCATGAATTTGCAACGTTCGCCGTCCAATCACATCCAATCCCCTGCGAGGACTTTTGCCGAACTTGTCGCGGGCCCGCATGCATCCTACTCTTTCTTGAACAAAGAATGTCTTGGGTCCATGAAGGGATTCCAAGGTGGATGCGGTACCGGTATACCCTCGAGCTTCTTGAAAATTTTGGAGCCTCGGGCGGTGGGCGCAGCAGCGAATCTTGGCGTGGCACCCATTCATCTTCCTCGCACAAATTTTTTCTGAAATTACTGGTTGCATGGATTTTTAGCAATGCTGGTCCAAATGCCATGACAACCCCCATCCTGACAGTTTGCAGTGTACGTGGACTCACATGATTACATAAACATCCAAGCCGCGAAACCTTTCTGGACAAGTTATATATTAGCCACAAACATTTCGGCCCATCACCTTGAACCTCGTGCACACGCATGTGTGCGGTACGTGTGCCATTTTTGTTTTTCAACTTATCAAGCTCCTTGCAACCTTCGTGGGTCAGGGATATTAATTCAGACGCCCCCGGCCACTAGGCCCGCCCTTAGTCGCATTCAGTCCACAAGGGGCGATGACGCGTTGCATATGTACAGATTCCGATTCAATGGATAACTTGGTGCCTGTTCGGATCCACGCAAGGGGAAGATTAGTCCACTGTTCCGTAGATCTCCGAGACTCATAGCCATGTCCCATATGTCCAGCCTACCATCGGGATGGCCAGGAAGTGCTTCCTAGCTTCGGACGACGGTACGATGACCGTGTTGGGAAGGCAGAGATTACTCCTTCAAAACAAATCGGAAGTTCAGCAAACGAAAAGACCTCAAAAACGACGACACACAAACATCAAGTGCGAAAATAGAATACTGTAGTCAATTTAACCACTAACTACTATGAGTTTGCGTCACTTGAGGGGCCGTTATGCCGGTTCCTTTCCCACTCCAAGCGTAGCCCAGACACTAGTACTGCCTCAGTCTCCCCGAACCCATCACGTAAACATACTGTAGTAGATAATCCGCCGCCTCAGCGACTCCCTCCGATCCTTCCAAGCTGGTTATCTATATACGTGATGGACATGTGCGCGACGAAGGCATCGACGAAGATGTTGTTTCAATCGGCAAAGTAACACATTGGTAGGTTGTGTCGAGACTCAAACACCATTTGACGATCCCTTTGTACTTGGCGTGGAGAGGAAGCTGTAACCCGCCATTACCAGCCCCACCTCAGCCAACCTCCGCGCCCGACGCAAGCGACGCCACGGAATTGGACAAGGCGATCTACCAGAAGATCGCGGATAACGAGCGTTTTCTGAAGCCGAGTCGGCCGTGCGGAAGAAGAAGGAGCCGTCCGCCGAGGAACCGAAAGAACGATCAGCACGGTGTTTATCGCTGCCGTACTCGTGGATTGGGTGAAATCTATTTCAGGGCGCAGAGTGGCAGCAATCAAGAAGATCACCATGCCATGTGCCCCCGCTTGAGGTGCGACCTCGCACTGCCTGCTCCGCTGCTACTTTCATGAGAACCAAGCGAAGAAGAGTTAAGCATGAAGCTTTAAGTATTCCAACAAGGCAAGGGATAACCCAAGCCACTGGAAACTACGAATGTAACTTTGTCCCTTATCTTGGAAGTGGCTGAACGAAACGAAAGATGGTAGAGTTATATACTGTTCCGAACTTCTTGTGCTTCGAAACGCCGAAGTTCCACAATCAACATTCCTTGTGCCATAGATCACTATAGATCTGAGTCTATCTCACAGAAAACTTGGTGCCCCAACTTTTTTTGCGCTAAGGCAATGATGTCATCGCGAGTCTGGTGTTTCTAGAGTCTAAACTACAACCACATTCCAGTTGACTCTAAAGGTTGGATAACCAGCGATGGTACTGGTTTATTTAGCTCGTTCTGCATATCTATTTACATACAAGATAAGTAGACTGTAGGGGAATGTATGTAAGGCTACACTATTGAAAGAGGAAGAAAAGTGATTCAGGGACTTCATCGACTGTATTCAGAATTGAGGATGGCTTCTAAGACCAGTCCTCGCTATAGTATTCCTGGTAACCGGCCTGAGCTACTAAAGCAGAGTCCATGTCGGACATGTAATGGTACTGCTGACCACGGGATTGGGTAGTGTAGCAGGCACTCTGTGCATCAAACTCGGCGTTGGACTGCCGAGTTTGCGGCCAATGAGATGACTGGGCAGGATATCCTCGACAGCAATGAACACCTCGATCAAATGTACATAATTGGACCCACCCACCTACATGAGCTTCCGCGATTGTCGTGTCTGCGGGGTTGGTTAAAGAGAGCATTTCATACGGGGCCGGGCGAACAACCTGGGTCACCGTCTGCTTCCCAGTTTCCGAAACAGTCAACAGCTCAATCGCTTTCGGTGTAAATATGTTAGCCGCCACCCTGGGAATATTAACATGCGAACTACGACCTTTTCTCAGGATCTCCTGCCGCGTCTGTAGCTCCTCTCCGGTAAGCTTCTTGATGACGTCTCGGAGCGTATTGAAACACTCCCCCTCCTTTTCACGATATTGCCTCTGCATAACAATTTTGTTTTGTCGAGACAGGGATGAGGGTGGACTAGGCGGAAAATGAGCTTGATCTGTACGGTGCATACTATGACTTTTTCACACCCAGTGGAGTTTGCTTCAACGAGACGACGCATGGGTGCTTAAATAGATCACAGACCTGGCGTCTATCCGTCACGTAGTAAGAAAAACAAAGCACACTGCCTGTAGGAATTCTGCCCTAAGTACACGGATCTACAACTCCAGCCAAACCCCAGAGCAACTTTCCGTTCATCATCCTCGTTCTCCAGAGATGTTCCACTGGTGCGGCGACCCTTTTCTTTGCGTTTAATACCATCCGTTCAAACATCGAACGAGTTCCGATTACTTGCCGCCAAGCGTGATTCACGGATACGCCGGGAGTATGGGTACGCCGAGATCACCCTGTGTCCTACACGTTTCCTAGGTTTTCTTGAACAAGGATATTGTGAGTCGGGGCTTCAAGGTGAATGCGGTACTAGTAGCACCGACGCACCCCTTGATAGAATTCATCCGATTAAGGGCTATCAGGGCTATCAGCCCGATCAATCATCGATTAGCGCCGGATCAGCCCCACCCGAACCAGTATAGATGCTCCCTTCGTTTTCTCTGTATACTTGTTCTCTGAACAGGAGTACCTGTTGTAGTGATCTAAAGAGCAAAGGCATGGATTTTGATCACAGTAGGTGTCATAGCCCAACATCATGAGATGGCCTCTGACAACTTGCGGTTGCCATCGGATGATCAAGCCAGTGGACATGCTGGCGAAGGTTTATTGAGCGACCCAGCCAAGGACCCAGCGTTAGCTATCTTGAACGTATCGATCCGGCGACAAGTTTGCTGTATCTCTGTCCACCCCTGAACATTGCATATCGGATCGACATTTCGTGTGTGTATGGTTTGCGTGATATTGAGGTACTTTCGTTGGTTGACGCACTTGATAGCATACAGCGTATTCAGCTCACGCGTACAGCCAATTCCGATCCGGAAAGTTCCGGCATGTAAGTGGTCGTACTGAAACCGCCCAATTCGGTAGGTGCTGTATGTAGCTCATCGCAACTCCTCCGTGGTCTCGTCAAAAATGGGAGCGAACAAACGGTGTTCCATGAAATTGTAAGACAACGGGTTGGGACTTGAGCAGACGAGGCATTTGTGTGACGAGATCTATAAACGTGTCCCGAGAGCTTCCAAGATTCAAACACTAAAGTTCGAATATCTCCGCTGAGCGATCCAACGTTCTGAAAAAGCACAAACATTGATAGCGTTGGGAGACCGGAGTCCGAGGAGCAGTGGAGATCGCCAACCATCCGCTGACTCGGTCTGCCACAGGATCACATCGACCACAGTCCGCTCATTCCGTTCTAACCCTGAAACGCAGTCCTTTCAATGCCATCGTCATGCCAATCACCAGGGGATCGATATCCAAGAGTCTTACAACGTTTTAGTCTCGGGTCCATTCGGAGGTTCAGCCAGTCAGGAAGGCAGTGCAGGCTGGCCCGCGCGCTTGTATTGAAGCTTACTGCGCCGCTGCCCGGATCGGACGGAACTTCAAGTGCCTAGTAGCGTTGAGTCAAATCGTTCTACAGATTTACAGCCTTTCTACTGTCAGGACCCTGCCATACTGAAAGAGACCTGTCACTTTTGTAAACGTCCTCCGTCACCATTGGCGCATCGCTGTCCATTATCGACCACATCGTTGCGATCACGCCCAAGCTGCACCCCGCACAATATATACAGCTTCTTCAGAAAGTTGCTCGTCTCCTGCTGCGGTGCTGATAGCGAGCGAACAACGAGTAACCGAGGCTGTTTAGCCCGGCAGGTTTGTCCGGATGACCATTAGGTATCGATCGCACCACATCCTCTCATCGAAATCGGCTTCTCCGGGTCAAAAATGTCACCAGAGCGCTGATAGCGAGTCCAAAACGAGACACCGGTGTTGTCTAGCAATGAAAGTTTGTATAGGTGGCCATCAGGTGTTAATCGTACTGCATCCTCGAGCATCGAACAGGTCGACAGAGTCGCCGAAGCATTCATAGCGAGTCAACAACGATTTGCCGGAGTTGCTTTTGTTGAATGCCGCTATCGGAACTCGTCCCGACATCGCATTCGCTGTAAATACACTCTGCTCGTTCAACAATAACCCCGATTTGGCACATTGGTCTGCTGCCAAACGAGTCCTACGTTATCTAAAAGGGACAAAGGACTGGGAAATAACTTACACCAAGAGCAGTGTGAACAGCGAATTTTATGGCTATGCGGATGCGAGTTTCGCAAGTAATCATGATCTAACATTGACCAGCGGTAATGTATTCATCCTGAATGGTGGTGCAATTACGTGGGGTTCCAAAAAGGAATTATCTCCCATGCTCTCGACGGCTGAAGCTGTTATGAACTAAGCCTAGACTGAGGGAAGACTGGAGGGGGAAATGTTACAACTCTCTATTTCTTTTCTTTCTTTTCTACACTTACTACGTTTACTCAGTCTCTTTGTACTACCAGCGCCTGGTGTATGTATCCTTCGTGCACTTGCTCGTCCCTTGGACTTCTTTCCCTTTCTCCGCCTCCGGCTTCCCCCTATTCCATACCGGAGGTATCTTCCCATTATCTCACGACTTCGTTGATCGTTCCCACGATAGTCGGACACGTGTTTCGCATGCTCCATGCACGTGTCCTTACTTCTCTTCTTCCTTTGATCCGGTTTATCACACTACACAGGATACGTGCTTCTCCCGACTCCATACGCGTTATCCCACAGTTTATTCCGATCCCGAGATATTCCGTACCTGGCCCGTGCATGTATCCAGGGGTATATAAACCCTCTCTTTTACGATATGATTCCTTAGCTTAGACCTCCTTCGATTTACCTTGTACTTCGATCTGCGCTAAGGCAATCCACGCCTTTACTCCTTTGTCCTAAGTCTCTGGTCTACTATTAAGTGACTGCTCCTTGTACTTCCTTCATAAAGGAACCTTCGTTGGCCTACGGGTATAACCCTAGTCGAACCTCTGCATCGTCGCTCTCCAAGCGACTCCTTCGTCCCGTGCTAAGGAATCCCCTTGAGCACTCCTTGTATCCCGTACTAAGGAATCCCCTTGAGTACTCCCTTGTGTGCTCCTTGGAATCCCCAGAGTGCTAACTGCGTTGTCGCCCCTAAGCGACATCCTTGTCCAGCGAAGGCCCTATTATGATAGCCTCCCGGCCATCGTAACAGGAAAGGCGAAGGAGTAATGAAGGAAGAGAAAGAGGAAGAGAACTCGCTGAGAAAAGAGGCGGCAGCTGAAAAGGCAGCAGCCTGAGAGAACCTCTTGCTTAGTCTGTACTGGGATTTGACAACCTGACAATGGGAGATGACTCCAACAGATAAAACAATGGAAGTGAGGTGAGTTGACACCAGTGGAGTCTAACCAGGGAGGTAGTCCGCAGAGTAGTGTTGAAGTGGGCATGTATTGGCAAAGCCATATACAGCTTACATACCTGGTGTTCCTGGTTTAATGGAATGGGCGCTGGTTCGAGATCAAGATCGATTGTAACTTAGCACAGCTGAGTTTGTATCTAAATACAATGTGCGTGTGAACTATTATACATATAAGTATTACAACGTTCAACACTCCCCCTTGTCTGATATACCGTAGTAAATCTAGACACATGGTAAATATTCAATCGCTCAATCAGTAGGAAAGGCAAGATTGTGAAATTCCAAACCAAGCTGTGATCTAAATTTCTCGAATTTGACATATCCGAGGTTCTTGGTGAACATATCCGCAGGATTGTCATTTCTGGGGATATAAAATAGACTGACCTGTTTGAAGGTCATCACTGCATCTCGTACAAAATGATATTTAATCATAATGTGTTTAGATCGTTTTTCGGTGACAGGATTTTCAGCTATAAATAGCGATCCTTGATTGTCACCACAGATGGGAATAGGTTTGAGATTATACCCGATTTCCTCAAACATCTGTTTAATCCATACGACTTGGCAAGAACAATCGCTCAAAGCCATGTATTCTGCTTCAGTAGAAGACAGAGCAGTGGTTTTTTGTAAGTGT
>QFEM01003796.1:0-17979 GCA_003316205.1 Boletus bicolor
CAACCGTACGGCTGGACGACGACCGATCTGTGGAGCGCCCCGCTCGTCATGGCCATTTACGCCACCCTGACACACGCCCAGCCGTTCTGGGCTGACCTCCACGCCGTGCTCGCAGGCGTACTTGGAGGCACTGGCGGCGTGGGTGGTGCAGGTGTGGGTGTGGGAAAGATTGCTCCACTGGACCCTGAGACAGCACGTTCGGCGTGTGCGTTGGTGCTCGCTGTGTTGTTTGCCTCGCGTACGGCGAGACAGTTTGGGTTCGTGGGGAAACGAGGTGGGTTCGGACCTTTTTTCCCCCCCGTTGCGCTCTACACTGTATGTATACTGATCTTGGCGGGCACTTAGGTGTGGCGGAGAAGATCAAGACAAACTAGGAGTCATGGCGATTTCATTCGAATCTAACAGCGCAACGGAACACTATGGAAACGGTTACTGACTTGAATTACTCGACTGTGCTGATGACCACGGGACTGAGCATGTGGTGATACCGATTAACATGGATGATTTATTTGAAAAGTTACAAAGCCCCGATAGACAGGATAGAGAAAGGAAAGCCCTGGTCAGCAGGTACATATGTTAGGAGTGCACAGCAAGATATCAGTAGAAAGTACAGCAGTTACGAGTCAAGTGAGTATGTGGCGAATGAAACAGTTAGATATCAGAGGGGAGAAACCTGAAATTGACAGATATGTTAGTATGGAATGGTAATGGGGCTACGCACATGACGAGAAATCCGTAACGGATACATATGGTTGTTCAGAAGAGTATGCACTGGAAGTGGATTCGGTATCTTCAGATTCGGTATCTTCGTCGATCTCACAGTCGCAATACTGATCGGTATAAAAGCCAGGGTCCGTGTAATGCGAATAGCCGGCTGAGTCGACACTCTCGTCCTCTGCCTCACGTCGGGAGGTGCCTTGACTCGCCGTGAGGATATTGCGATCAGGGCTTTCGTCCGCCAACCCAACAATGTTTCTGTCCCACTTGTAGTAGCAGAACCGGATGTACGGGAGGTGAGGCCGGCCAGAGGATGGGTGTCTATATACACGGAAGCAGTCGGGAGCACGATCGAACACAGCCTGCTGAACCTCGGGGTCGATATCCGTCCACACGGAACGATCGATAGTGATTCCGTCGATTACCTGCAATACATACGCACCCAGGTATTCGCAAAGAGGGTTCGGTCTTGTCGCAGAATCGGCCAATTCCAGGAAAACGTTTACGGCGAACTTGGAGGCCACGATATGTTGAGGGTAATAGAATGCGTCACCCTTGTTACACCAGTGCGTCTCGACCGCGAGCGAGCGATCCAGTGGCCTAAAGTCCAAATCAACACCACGCCGGCGAATGGTGTCCCAGATCGAGTCCTCGGTCGGCACGACATAAGCGAAACCATCGTTACGTCGGGTCAAACCGTACGGTTCAATGAGATCGCGTGAGCGGATAATGACGGGGGGAATGGGTGCCGGATACACCAAAGAGTATTCCGTGCGGAGTGAGTGTTGAACGCCTTCGATGGAGCTGGTGGGATAACGGTACGAAAGGAGGCATTCGGGTACCCTGAGGGGAGATGGGTAGGGACGCTTAGCATAGTATTTGAATGACTGCTGGTCGTGATCGTCGAGTCCCGTCAGGGGAGTATGTCCACCAGTGAGGGTAAATAACTTGAGGGGTTCGCTACAGGCCCGTGGGTTGACAGGTTGGGTTTCAAGGCCATTCATATCCAAACATGCGCGTTCCATCATGGTCAACACGGGGCTTGGATACGCATATGTCTTACGGGCGTATAGGATGCGATCGGCCACACTCAAGGGTTGCAAGCCAGCCAGTGGGTTGTCGTATTGAGCCTGATGACCAGAGTCGTTCGAAGATTCGTCCATGAGAGGGTCCGCAAAAGACGTGGAAGGGTCCAGCTCCGAGGTAAACCAGTAGTTGTTTGGTCCGGACGAGGTTGATTGGGAGGTACCAGAGTTTAACCCATTCGACCACTCGTCATCCTCCACACCGGAGGGGACACAACACGGAGTCGGGGGACAGGGTGCGAAATCATCGATGGTGACATACGTTCTTAGAGGGCTGGGAGGGGGAGTAGGCCTGCCACCAAAGTACTCCAGCACAGAGTTCACCACGACGGGTGACGGAGGGGCGGGACCCGAGGATGGATATCGCCAGTCGATGGGTGGGTAGCGAAACATGGAGAGCGAGATGATGGGAGAGTAGAAAGATGGGGATGCCCACAAGCCATCAGAGGGCTGCTTTTATACGGAGGGTCCACAATTGTGGTCATTGTTGTACGAGACATGACAAAGAAGACAGAAAGACAAAGGCTACTAACGGACCGGTGGACTAGTGGCTGTAGTGGCCCCAAACCGGGGGATGCGAGATGGTTTATCACAGCGAGTTTACTCACGAGTGCGCTGGTTCAAGACTGTCCCCTCCAGAAAATTTGGTGTCCACAGTTTCTCGTGCCGTAAGGCATGAACAAACTTGGAATAATCGATCCGTGATTGGCCAGGGAAGCAATTCCGCAACCTGCCGGATCTGCCGAATTAGTCACAGGAGATCAGGCCATGTCGTCAGCCGCGCTGTGGGTCGCGCCGCTCGCAAACCTTTTTCACAACAGGAAGGATGTACAGTAGACTATCTCATAATGTATAGTGGCAGGAGACGGAATATTTAATACATTATGAGATTTATACAATACTACAAATGTCACATTTTGTGACAATCCTGTGACACTACCTACTATGAAGTGAAGAAAGTATCTAATGTAGTTTGTCGTCCATGGAGCAACTCTTCCCGACGAATGTGAGCACGGAAGAGTCGTAACTGTGAGATCAGTGTGAGTGAGACAGCTGATCTTGCATCTCCCAATTGTAAACAGGCCCCTTCGAGCCGGGAACACAGCTCGAGTGCTTCCTTCCGTGAGATCTCAGGTTCTGTGTCCTCATCTTCATTGTCCGAGTCCACTTCAATCACCTCACTATTTTTTTCAGCTATCTCCTGGGTCACCGCAGCAGCAATGGCTGTGTCCCCGCCCTCGAACCGGAGCGATTGACCAATTTCGTGTTCTTCTGTAGGCTCGAGAAACTGGTCAAGAGTAGGTGGCTCTCCGAAGATGCGATTGCGTTGTTTGAGGTCGGTAATCGAGTCCGTGATGTCTGAATAGCATCGAGCTGTGGGGGCAGGAACGTGACAAACCCATTGGTTTTAATAGCTCTTGTCTAACCAAGTTCCGAGTCAGAACAAGGTCCCGGATCCCACCCTTCAACATGTTCCGAGTCGGAACTTGAACAAGGTCCCGCCCTACAATAATGGTATCTCATAACGTATATTGCCCACTTCAGTTCAATACATTATACATTATACATTATGGTGGAGTTCTCCACTGTGCCACAGTGGGATCCGACAAAATTGATATAATATCAGATTTATACATTATGAGCTTATGCATTATGAGATAGTCTACTGTACCATACACAACCTAAGCCTACCCCGCACCTCGTCGCTGACATTGTGTCCTCGCGAGACTGACTCTACCGAGTACAAGCAAAGGCCTTGGCCTCCACTTCACATGTGCCCTACAAGACTCGAAACCCAAAAAAGACGCAAACATACGTGAATATCCCGGGGCGCGGAACGAAGCGCCAACGGCTGCTTTCGCGGCTTGATGAGTTACTTGAAAAACGGCTTGCGGGCCCTCCAGGTGGGAACGCTCGATGTCCGAGTCCTTCCGACACTGCGAATTTTCTCCTGTGCACGACGATGCTCCCCTGGAGTTCAATTGTCCTGTCGATATCGAACTCTCTGATACCGCGCAACCGTCCATTCCCACAACGATGACGGCCTCGCATCTGCGATCATCATCCTAGGTTGACGATAAAGACGTCCGGGCCACGGCGGAGAACCTTGATTACAGTTCCAAGTCCGGGCCCAATGTCAATGGCGACAGACAATGTTGACGCGTAGTGTTGGCAGGAGGAAAGGGCCCGAGCCCACCTTGTCGCTGCGCCCCATGCCTGCTCGCGACCCTGTACCTGGGCCCGTCCCCACTCGTGCCTCCTCGTCATGGCTGCACGGCACGTGTTCGCGAACTCTCGTGCCCTTGCAACTAGGCCTAACCGGGCCCTATGGTGCTATGGGGTCGTGGTGGGCGCTGTATTCATCAACGCTCGTCTAAAGAGCATCCACGACGGCTGGAATGCGCGTATGTTGTCTGGCTTCTGCTCAGCGCATACCCTAACCTTCATCGCAGTCGCTCTCCAAATGCGAGTCTCAATGGCGACCTCGGTTCAATAGCGAATGTAGAAGCACTCCTGTTACTTTCAGGGGATCCCGCGGTCGAGGGTGAGCCCATCCGAAAAGGTACCGCGCTCCAAGTGAGTCGGGCGCGGGTCGAGCGGCGCGGTAGCTGACTCGATGCACTCTCGCACAGACATGGTTGCTGGGCTACGAGTTCCCTTTGACCTTGTTTGCATTTCACAAAGGAGAAACTTATCATTCTGTGCTCGGCAAGTAAGGGTATGCGTTAGACCTGGCTGTGCCGCGTCGTCGTCCTAACATGCGTTTGCAATGTCCTAGGCAAAGTACTACAGCAAATAAAGGACGGGAATCCGCTGGTGGCGATCGCGATCCTGGTGCAGGCCAAGGCAAAAAAACCACCGACGGACGCCGTCCCCGAATTCATTGGGGCCTATTCGACGTACATGCGTGTTTCCACGCTCGTCAAAGAAACGTACCATGGAAAATTAATTAGTGAGTGGAATCAATGCATAAATAAACTTGCGAATAAACCTGAACAGGTTGACATGGTCCCGGTACTATCAATTGTGATGGCAGTCAGGGACGAAGACGAACTAGTGAGACTATTAACCGATACAAGCTGATCTTTGCATTCTCACATTAACCCCGGCAAAAAATTATCCGCACAGCTGCGAATCTGACGTCGACACTAATTCACCATATCGTATTCAAGCTCGACACGATATTAGACAAAGAAGCCAAGATCACGCACGAACGGTTTCGCCAGTCGAATCGAGTCTCGCGTAGGAAGGGGAGGGTGCGAAAGGTCCCGATATGAAGGTGTGGAGCAAGCGATGTGGGCTGAGCGATGTGTGTTCTCGTTCTTGCTGTGCGTGCCCACATGGTATTTATGAGATCCCATCCAGGTCGACTGGTGTTTTGGTGTGGGACCCAGCCAGACATATGGGTAATCCCGGATGATGCGTTGTCAAGGCTCTCCAGGACATCTTCAAAGCCGTCTACCCCGAAACGAAACATCGCGTCGTTATCAACGGGGCTGTTCATGCCGTGGTAAGTGTTCCATGAGGAAAATTTTCTGACTCGTGTAATTCAATTTACAGGCCGCGCGCGCAAGGCATATCCGAGTGGCGAAGCAGCTTCGGATCAGGAGCCCTTGCAATGATGATCAACTACTTTGCTGACTTACCTGACGACACTGCGATCCCCACCAAGGCGACAAACCTTGTAGATGGTTATCGCTTCTTTGAAGACACCGCGGCACCGACGCAGGAAGGCCAGTTCAAGTCCCCCTTTTTGTATGAACTCGTTGGTACAAGGCACATGAGGGACACTACAGGGTATATACCTTTCGACGGATTGGCTTCCAAGGAGTCCGCTACGGGCAAAAATGGTGTAGGCGTGATAGCCATTGGTTGTGCTGCGGTCTGTTTTCATGGGGGTTCATCCTTGACGTGTGCTAACTCAATTTTAGCTTGAACGCGCACTGGAATTTATTCGCGACTGTGTCATCAACGTCGAACAGGTTTTAACGGAGATGTTGGAATCCGGTGATGAAAGGATGAAAATGAAGTCACCGAAAGTTTTCAACAATGCTCCAGGTCGCGAGTCCACCGCCCCGTGTCAGCTTTCGTCTCAGAACTGGAACTTCAAGACCACGGCCCACAAGATGTCGGTCGACAGAAGAGGTCACAAATTCATTCAGGACGTGTTCACCGAAGCGCACCGCCGAAGCCGCCGAAGAAACCAGAAATCCGGGAGTACTGACACTGACAGCCCGGGTGTCATGATTTTTTCTGACCAACCTTTAGGGGCACCCTAATAATTTGCCGATAAGTGGACACACCTGCATCTCGATGACGTTGAAATTTTGTCAGAATAACGAGGGTACTTCGCACGCATGTCTGCCATTCGGCGATATGTAGTTTGGGACCGTGTCTGTTTCAAATTTTCGCTTGACCTGGTTGTAAACTTCGTACTTGACACAAAAATTATGTATTGTCTCGAGGGGGAGCTCCAAGTTTTCCCTGCCCTCACATCGGATCATTTAGTAGGCTAAATTGGCAGGTCTCGTCCCAATATAAATCTGTTTCAAGTCAACCGTGATACTGCCTATCTATGTGTGTAACCGTGCCATATAATTCCTTATTAATTACTGATCGTTTACTTTGTTCGTGGTGTTCTGGGAGGTGAGCTACGTTGTGCACAAGCAATTGGGGTCAGGGAGCACTGTCGGACCACCTTAGTAATGACGACTTGTAGTCTGCAGCAATGTTGTATGGAAATAAGCGTCAACCCTTTTGACACTCCATCATTTCTGATCGGCGCTTCTGCCATTAGCGTCAATCTTGAGCGCCACGTTATACTAGTACTTCGAGAACGTCACGGCACTGATAGGCCAGAGAACTCGCGTAAAAGCAGTTGTCAAGGTTGTCCAATCGGGGGCACCTGTCGTATCGGAAGGATTGTCAATCTGTCGCAGCGCCTACCACATTCCTACAATGCTCTTAAACAGCCACTGCCATCCGTGGTGACTTCGTCCCCCACTCCCTTGTTCTCTCCCCAGCAGTTCCCTCCCCTCACCAATGGCAGCCCTAGATAATACGTATGTGCTTTCCTCATCTCCCCCTCCGGTCACACATTTCATCATCTGTTCCAGTCTCGGTGCTGTCTTCATCGGAATCATCGTCGCAGCGGTGTGAGTCTATTCGTTGTGCAGCCGCCGACCGTACTCATGGTCCCTCCCATAGTCTATATGGATGTGTGTGGCAATATGTTTCCACTTTCATCCTATTAAACTGACAAATGCTAGTCACCTGCGTTCAGACCTGGTACTACTTTACTCACTATCCTTCAGACCCGTGGTACACCAAGCTTCTAGTCAGTTTATATAAATCTCTCTCGGTCCTGTCCCAATCTCGCATTCCAGGTTGCTACCGTGCTCGTTTTAGACACTTGCCACCAGGCCCTGGTTACACACATGGGCAAGTGCAAGGATCACCCATCAGTATATGAGTATTCATCCATCCCTAGTCTACACATATGTCATCACTAATTTCGGAGTGGTCGAAGAGCTCGGGAATGTTGTCTGGTGAGTGGTTTCCCGCCACTCACAAAACTAATGTGCTCATTCCCCACTAGGAGTCTGGTCGTAAGTTATGGATTTCCCTCGACGACCGTTATTGATCCGATATATTACTCAGGTCGAAGTCTTCTTCAATGTATGCGACTCGTTCAGCTTCACTGCCTCCCTAGCTCACCATATATACCAGGCATTCACTACACTCTTCGTTCAGTGCTTCTTGGCAATGCGCATTTATAAGCGTACATTTCTACCCTTCGCTGATTGGGTTCTGTCATTGACTCTATTCACAGTTAGCAACAAGAGCTGGCTTGCCACTGGCACAGTTGTAAGTTATGTGCTGTTCGAGACACAATTTGACTTCTCAGCCTTCTTAGATGATATTTGTTATTGCTGAATTCCGTAAGTTGCCTATTACCGAACTCGCTCTCTCCGCACTCAGAGGGTCCTATCTGCAGTTGTAGCTATCAGTGAGTGACGACAGTTTTGTCCGCAAACGTCATTAACACCGGCTACACCGCGTAGTCTTCAGTATCGAGGCGTAGGTTTTTATTTCATATTTGCCTGTCATCAGCGTTTCCCTCATGCACGCTTAGTTTGCCTCTTAACACGTTTGTAGAGTTTGCCACCCTGAATGTAAGAAGTAAACCAAGTTCTATGAACAATTCACTGACATCGCGTTCAGGCTCTTTCGAAGACTATCAATGCGCTCGCTGCAGCAGGGGACATCATCATCGCCGTGTTCCTTTGTTTTATGCTACAGACATCGCGAACTGGCTTCCAAAAGTGAGCATTTCCACAAATTTGCTCGCTGTGTTTTCTGAATATCCTGGCGTTAGATCTGACACGGTGATCACCAAGTTGGTAAGTGTCTATATCAACGGAGTCGCTTTCGGTGAAAGACGAGTGTGGTCCAGATTGTGTTCAGCATCAACACTAGTCTTTTGACTAGGTCAGTTGCGCGATCCGACCGAGGCGTGATTGCTGACAGTACGACAGTCTCTGTGCCCTTGCTTCCCTGATATGTGTAAGTGTTGTCGCGTGTCTCGTGCGATTTCTCGTTGCTGATAAGCAATAGATTTCCGTGTGGCCTCATGCGTGGATCTACATCGCATTCTACTACTGCATCGGCCGCCGTACGTCCTGCGGCGGGAGTGATAAAATTTTGATTGATGTTTTCGCAGTTTACTGCAACACCCTCCTTGCCACCCTGAATGCGCGCAAAGGATTGAACGGCGCGTCTCGTAACGATGACATGTCTCTTTCCTTCCAAGGTCACACTGCACAACAAAAGACGAACCACAGTATGATCGGGACATCATCAAGGGTAGGTTTCTTGAGAGACAGTGTAAAACACGGTCTCATCATCTCATCAACAGATGCCAAACAATATTTCTATCAAGATCGACACTACTCAAGAGTACGTTCGGGATGAGGTGAGCAGTGTTTATAAGGACACGCTTTCAGGTAATTGACGCGGCGGCCAGCAGTGCTCTGCGTCGGATGGTGATGTGAAGAACTTCGAGGTTGTTTGAACTATATTATAGGCCATGAGAGGTCGAAGAAACAAAAATGTACCTAGAGTTAAGAGCTTGTTCCCATACCCAGGTCAAGATATTACATAGTAGTATCGAATCCATTTTTGTTTGCGAATTCCCATTGGGTTTAATCCTTTGACTGTATTCCAAATCAGAGAATGTGATGGGAATACCATACCCATTATCATTAGACCCATCCCATCATCGTGGACGCATGAAAACGCGATCTACGAAAGTCAGTCGAGCGGGGAAGAGAGTCCTCACTGTTGAAAAGTTGTATGCCGGGAACGGGACGCGAACGATGCGAGACGGAGCGGTAGATGTTATTCGTGATAACGGACAAGATACAGTAGAATAAGTAGCTATGTACTGTATAGTTATTATGTAAGCGGTAGCGTACGTAGCGAATGATTCTATTCTGCCTAGACACATTCACCTAATTGACACCAACTAGCATATTCACTACCATGTACTCTGTATACACAGAAAAAAATGTTTGTATGAAACTATCAATATGGCATGAAGCAAAGTAAGTCCATTGTCAACAGTGAATGTGGCAAATATAACAATGAGCATTGTCTTTGAGATGACCATTCTAGGCTTATAACATGGGATGCTGATGACACTGGCCCATGGGATGTCGATGGGTGAGGTGCTGGCTGCACAGCAGGCATACACCACGTGTTTGGGACTGTGGGTGGTGATGAGGGGTTCAAGAGAGATGGAAGGATGCATGCACAAGATGGTGCGGCGATTTCACCCCTCTCCAACAGGTCTGGAAGTCACCCCTCACTTTGTATGATGAATTATATACGTTGGATGCATGGAATGAATTTCAGGATGAAATCATGAAGCAAGGAAGATCGGATGGTTGCAAGCTAGAAAGGGTCGTGGTGGAACTCATGCTGTGGTCGGAATCTACGCGTCTAGTACAGTTCGGTCATGCTTCTGCATGGCCTTGCTGGAATCAGGACGAATGTCAGTGAGTGTGGTGCCATAGAGGTCTCAATGGTGTATTGACTTGCCCTCTTAATCATTCAGAATAACCGTGATATTACCGGTCTTCAGACTAATATGGTCATCAAGCGGGTTCACAGCTGATCGGATGACTATCCCATCATCTCTGAGTTGGTCAAGGAGATGAGCTACCCTCGAAGCGGAACACCTCCTCCAAATCCTAACCACCAATGCCAATCAGTATTCTGCCAACCCCCAACTCGCACACTTACCATCCACCAAGGCACGTCCCCCCCGCTCCCTGTCGCATCCTCATTAAAGCTCTCTTGCATCCCATCTGTCAGTTTCCACCACCGTTGCGTCTCCTCGTCCGCTGCGATCGCCGCCATGTCCTTATCGTAGTCCTCACCGGTGTATTTGAACGTGGCGACAAGGAGTTGGAGAGGGGGGTAATGGTGGATGGAGTAGTCGGTAATGTGGTGACGGGCGAGGGTGGCGAGTACGGTGGGCCAGACAGCTGCGTGGACGGCTTTGTACTCTTCTGCACGCTCGGGTTTGAGCTATAACCGTGTCAATTAGGGAACAAAGATGAACACCGAATATCGATATGTGTGATTAGCGTTCGACCGTAGAATGATTTATTATCGTATCAACGTCCAAGGGTGCGATGGTTTTTACCTTGATAATCTGGCAGATGCGTTTCGATTGGGACATGATACCCTGAGAAGGTGGAGTAATTTCCCCGGTCCGTTACCGAAACCTGTCCCGCTAGTGGTGACAAAAAACATATCGCTGGCGGCACCTATTTTTTGAAACTCCGCCCTGCCTACCACAAGACGCAGTTTCCAGTGCATATAGCCCACGGTGTTGTATACCATCCTCGACGTCCTCGCAAACTGTTCGCCATGGCTGAAGGAAGCAACTATGACTATCTTTTCAAGGTGTGTCCTCCTCTCATTCATACCCCTAGTCTCTCACACAGCCTTGATGCGGCCAGGTCGTCCTAATTGGTGACTCTGGAGTAGGCAAATCGTACGTCGCTTTCGAAAAGCGCTTCTTGAGACCCACCCTCCTGACCCTCGTTCTTTCCCACAGAAATTGTTCGCATATTCCGAGCTAGTCTCGTGTGCTGGGCGTTGTTGACCATCTCGTAGTGCTCACGCGGTTCACCCGAAACGAATTCAACTTGGATTCGAAATCGACGATCGGTGTCGAGTTCGCGACCCGCTCCATCACCGTCGACGGCAAGACCGTAAAGGCCCAGATTTGGGATACTGCAGGACAAGAACGGTACCGGGCGATCACTTCAGCGTCAGTTCCCCCTCACGCAATTGCCCTTGACCCGCGCCTAGTTTCGTGCTTGGCTCACAGTATCGTTTGACAGATATTATCGTGGTGCAGTTGGTGCGCTGTTGGTGTACGATATCTCGAAGCATACCACGTACGTCAACGTGACGCGGTGGTTGAAGGAACTCCGGGACCATGCCGACTCGAACATTGCGATCATACTCGTTGGTAACAAGAGTGACCTCAAGCACCTGAGGGCTGTCCCTACGGAAGAGGCAAAGAATTTTGCAAGTCAGTCTGGCGTCGGATGACACTGGATGATTTGACTCAGATATGGTTGCAGGTGAAAATGAGCTGTCGTTCATTGAGACCTCGGCGCTGGACGCCTCGAACGTCGAGTCAGCTTTCCAAACTATCCTCACTGGTCAGTGCGCTCCCGTGCGCCATCGTGGGTAATGTTAACACCGTCGGCAGATATCTACCGGATCATGTCGAGCAAGTCGCTTGAGCAATCGGCAGACGCGATCAAGGCGCCGACCAGCGACACCATCCCCGTTGCCATTGATTCGTCTGCCCCACCCAAGTCTGGTTCGTGCTGCTAAGCGGGATTTTGGGTTTCTGTTCGCATCTTGTGCTGCCGTAGCCATGAGGATGTGTCTATTGTTCTAGTTGTGTATAGGTACTATTGTTTTTGCTACTTAATGGTACATCCTTCTTGTTGTGAAAAAGGTTTCCGAGCAGCACGGCCCACAGCGCGACTGACAACATGACCTGATCTCCTGTGACTAATTTGGCAGATCTGGCAGGTTGTAGATTATCCACCCCTTGTTCCGACATACCAGGCTGTACCAACTGCACACCACTTGACATTAACTCCGACTCCAGGCGCATTTGGGTTCTTCGATCCTATAATATAGTTCAAACAACCTCGAGGTTCAGGTTCTTCACATCACCATCCGACGCAGGGCACTGCTGGCCGCCGCGTCAATTACCCAAAAGGCGTATCCTTACACACACTGCTCACCTCATCCCGAACGTACTCTTGAGTAGTGTCGATCTTGATCGAAATATTGTTTGGCATCTGCTGATGAGACCATAAGACCATGTTTTACACTGTCTCTCAAGAAACCTACTTTTGATGATCTTCCAATCATAGTGTGGTTCGTCTTTTGTTGTGCAGTGTGACCTTGGAAGGAAAGAGACATGTCATCGTTACGAGACCCGCCCTTCAACCCTTTGCGCGCATTCAGGGTGGCAAGGAGGGTGTTGCAGTAAACTATGAAACACATCAATAAAAATTGCATCACTCCCGCCACAGGACGTACGGCGGCCACTGCAGAAGTAGAATGCGATGTAGATCCACGCGTGGGGCCACACAGAAATCTATTGCTTATCAGCAACGAGAAACTGCATGAGGCACGCGACAACACTTACACATATCAGGGAAGCAAGGGCACAGAGACTGTCGTACTGTCAGCAATCACGCCTCGGTCGGATCGCGCAACTGACCTAGTCAAAAGACTAGTGTTGATGCTGAACACAATCTAAACCACAGTCTTTCACCGAAAGTGACTTCGTTGAGAAGGGTACTTACCAACTTGGTGATCAGCGTATCAGATCTAACGCCAGGATATTCAGAAAACACAGCGAGCAAATTTGTGGAAATACTCACTTTCGGAGACCAGTTCGCGATCTGTGTAGCATAAAACAGAGCAGCGTGGCGATGATGATGTCCGTTGCTGCACCGAGCGCATTGATAGTCACTGAAAGAACCTGAACGCGATGTCAGTGAATTGTTCATAGGACTGGGTTTACTTCTTACGTTCAGGGTGGCAAACTCTACAAACGTGTTAAGAGGTAAACTAAGTGTGCACGAGTGAAACGCTGATGACAGGCAAATATGAAACAAAACCTACGCCTCGATACTGAAGACTACGCGGTGTAGCCGGTGTTAATGACGTTTGCGGACAAAACTGTCGTCACTCACCGATAGTCGCAACTGTAGATAGGACCCTCTGAGTGCGGAGAGAGCGAGTTCGGTAACACGCAACTTACGGAATTCAGCAATAACAAGAATCATCTAAGAAGGCTGAGAAGTCAAATTGTGTCTCGAACAGCACATAACTTACAACTGTGCCAGTGGCAAGCCAGCTCTTGTTGCTAACTGTGAATAGAGTCAACGACAGGACCCAATCAGCGAAGGGTAGAAATGTACGCCTGTAAACGCGCATCGCCAAGAAGCATTGAACGAAGAGTGTAGTGAATGCCTGGTATATATGGTGAGCTGGGGGGGGCAGTGAAGCTGAACGAGTCGCATACATTGAAGAAAATTTGGACCTGAGTCATGTATCGGGTCAATGACGTTCATCGAAGGAAAGCCATAACTTACGTCCAGACTCCTAGTGGGGAATGAGCACGTTGGTTTTGTGAACGGCGGGAAACCACTCACCAGACAACATTCCCGAGCTCTTCGACCACTCCGAAATTAGTGATGATATATGTGTAGACTAGGGATGGATGAATACTCATATACTGCCGGGGGATCCTTGCACTTGCCCGTGTGCGTAATCAGGGCCTGGTGGCAAGTGTCTGAGCAGAGAACGGTAGCAACCTGAAATGCAAGATTGGGACAAGACAGAGAAAGACTCGTGTAAACTGACTAGAAGCTTGATGTACCACCGGTCCGACGGATAGTGAGTAAAGTAGTACCAGGTCTGAACGCAGGTGACTAGTGTTTGTTAGTTTAATAGGATGGAAGTGGAAACATATCGCCACACACATCCATATAGACTATAGGAGGGACCATGAGTACGGTTGGCGGCTGCACAACGAATAGACTCACACCGCTGCGACGATGATTCCGATGAAGACAGCACCGAGACTGGAACAGATGATGAAATGTGTGACCGGAGGGGGAGATGAGGAAAGTACATACGTATCATCTAGGGCTGCCATTGGTGGGGGGAAAGAACTGCCGGGGAGAGAACAAGGGAGTAGGGGACGAGGTCATCACGGATGGCAGTGGCTGTTTAATAGCAAATATGCCAGGGACACGGAGTACATACGATAGCTCGAACAATACCTCCGACACGACAGGCGCCACTGATTGGAAACTGTGACTAATCTGCTTTTACGCGAGTTCTCCAGTCTCGCCTCGATCGCATTGGGTGGTATCCGATCCGACAGTGCTTCCTGACCCAATTACTTGTACACAACGTAGCTAGAACACCACAAACAAAGTAAACGACCAATAATTAGTCAGAATAGTACGGTTACACACATGGTTTAACAGGCAGTATCAGGGTGGACTTGAAATGGCAGATTACAAAATATATACGGCTCGAGGACGACACTTGTCAATTTACCCCACCGATCCGAAATGAGGGCTGGGAAAACTTGAAGTTCTACCTCGAGACTACTACACACAGTCGACTCAGTAATAACCCATACCTCATATAACCCATACTCTGTGAAAACACATACATTTTCCATTTCCCAAAGTTCATTTTCAGTGCTTCCAGTCTCAATCAAAACCCATACTCTTCCATAAGTCATACCCCTGGGCCTACCCCGAGGGGTATGGGTTATTACAGAGTCTACTGTATACACAAATTTTGTTCCAAGCGAATATGCAAAACGGTTATGTAATTTGAAACAGACATGCATTTGCAAAACAACTGGAATAAAACACCAGGAAGGGAAAATCCGAGTGGCACTGCGCATGACCAATCTGCCGATTTCATGGATATGATCTGTACTTTACTCCTGTGTGTACTATGGTATCCTGTGTCGTTGGCTATGCTACTTGGCATACTGTGGTACCTATTGTCTATTTACCTCGAGAATCGCTCCGGAAAAAAAAACCCACTCCCAAAAAAAAACGTTCACCCAAAAAAAAAAACGCGCCCATAAAAAATTTTTTTTGGTGGTTGGAGCGCCATACCGATAACCCTGGTTCCAGGAACACTACTTTTACAAGTAGGGGCGAACGACACAGACTTTGACCTGGGTATGGGAATAGGTTCTGGGTACATTTTGGTTCTTCGACCTCTCGTGGCCTATAATATAGTTCAAACAACCTCGAGATTCTTCGCATCACCATTCGACGCAGAGTACTGCTGACCGCCGCATCAACGACCCAAAAGGCGTATCCTTACACACACTGCTCACCTCATCCCGGATGTACTCTTGAGTGGTATCGATCCTGATCGAAATATTGTTTGGCATCTGCTGATGAGACCATGAGACCATGTTTTACACTGTCTCTCAAGAAACCTACTTTTGATGATCTTCCAATCATAGTGTGGTTCGTCTTTTGTTGTGCAGTGTGACCTTGGAAGAAAAGAGACATGTCATCGTTACGAGACCCGCCCTTCAACCTTTTGCGTGCATTCAGGGTAGCAAGGAGGGTGTTGCAGTAAACTATGAAACACATCAATAAAAATTTCATCACTCCCGCCACAGGACGTACGTCGGCCGATGCAGTAGTAGAATGCGATGTAGATCCACGCGTGAGGCCACACAGAAACCTATTGCTTATCAGCAACGAGAAACTGCATGAGGCACGCGACAACACTTACACATATCAGGGAAGCAAGGGCACAGAGACTGTCGTACTGTCAGCAATCACGCCTCGATCAGATCGCGCAACTGACCTAGTCAAAAGACTAGTGTTGATGCTGAACACAATCTAAACCACACTCGTCTTTCACCGAAAGCGACTCCGTCGAGAAGGACACTTACCAACTTGGTGATCACTGTGTCAGATCTAACGACAGGATGTTCAGGAAACACAGCTCGGAAATTTATAGAAATATTCACTTTTGGAAACCAGTTCGCGACATATGCAGCTTAAAACAGAGGACCATGGCGATGACGATGTCCCCTGCTGCACCGAGCGCATTGATAGTTATTGCAAGACCCTGAACGCAATGTCGGTGGACTGTTCATAGGACTGGGTATACTTCTTACGTTCAGTGTGGCGGTAGACGCTTCCAGAGGCAAACTAAGCGTCCATGAGGGAAACGCTGATGACAAGCAAGTATGAAACAAAAACCTACGCCTCGATACCGAAGACTACGCGGTGTAACCGGTGTTAATGACGTTTGCGGACAAAACCGTCGTCACTCACTGATAGCCATAACTGCAGATAGGATGCTCTGAGTGCGGAGAGAGTGGGTTCGGGAACACGCAACTTACGGAAGTCAGCAATAACAAATATCATCTAAGAAGGCTGAGAAGTCAAATTGTGTGTCTCGAACGGCACATAACTTACAACTGTGCCAGTGGCAAGCCAGCTCTCGTTGCTAACTGTGAATAGAGTCAATGACAGGACCCAATCAGCGAAGGGTAGAAATGTACGCCTGTAAACGCGCATTGCCAAGAAGCATTGAACGAAGAGTGTAGTGAGTGCCTGATATATATGGTGAGCTAGGGAGGAACAATGAAGCCGAACGAGTCCCATACATTGAAGAGGACTTCGACCTGAGTCATATATCGGATCAATGACGGTCATCGAAGGAAAGCCATAACTTACGATCAGACTCCTAGTGGGGAATGAGCACATTAGTTTTGTGAACGGCGAAAAACCACTCACCAGACAACTTTCCCGAGCTCTTCAACCAATCCGAAATCAGTGATGGCATATGTGTAAACTAGGGATGGATGAATACACATGCACTGGCGGGGGATCCTTGCACTTGCCAATGTACGTAATCAGGGCCTGGTGGCAAGTATCGAAGACGAAAACGGCAGCAACCTGAAATGCAAGATTGGGACAGGACCGAGAAAGATTCGTGTAAACTGACCAGAAGCTTGGTATACCACGGGTCCGACAGATAGTGAGTAAAGTAGTACCAGGTCTGAATGCAGGTGACTGATGTTTGTTAGTTTAATAGGATGGAAATGGAAACGTATCGCCACACACATCCATATAGACTGTGGGAGGGACCATGAGTACGATTGGCGGCTGCACAACGAATAGACTCACACCGCTGCGACGACGATCCCGATGAAGACAGCACCGAGACTGGAACAGATGATGAAATGTGTGGCTGGAGGGGGAGATGAGGAAAGTACATACGTATCATCTAGGGCTGCCATTGGTGAGGGGGAAGAACTGCTGGGAAGAGAGCAAGGGAGTGGGGGACGAGGTCATCACGGATGGCAGAGGCTGTTTAAGAGCATTGGGGCACGGAGTACTTGTGGGAGGGAATGTGGTAGGCGCTGCGACAGATCGACAATCCTTCCGATATGACAGGTGCCCCCGATTGGATAGCTTTGACATCTGCTTTTACGCGGATTCTCCAACCTACCAGTGACCCCACCTTCCATGGTTAGGCAGTAAGTATCATGGTCAACCCGAAACAAATTATAACATAATATGGCTCAGGGACGAGACCTGTCAATTTAGCCTGTCAAATGATCCGAAATGAGCGCAGGGAAAACTTGCAGCTTGATATTCAACCTATACACCAATTGTGTCAGGTACAAAGTTTACAATTAGGTGTCAAGCGAAAATTTGAAACAGACACAGTTCCTGTAGATGGCAGACGTGTAAGTACCCTCGTTATTCTGACAAAATTTCAACGTTATCAAGATGCAAGTGGGTTTGCTCGTCAGCAATTATCACATCGCTCGAAAGTTCTTGTGGTAAAATAATTAGTATCAATCACGGTGAAAGAGATGAATATATATATACACGAAGAAGTGCGCTGGGACCAACATTGCCGCCACTATCGCTCGTATCACCCAGGCTAGCAGTATCAGTGCTCCCGGATTTCTGGTTTCTTCGGCGGTGCGCTTCGGTGAACACGTCCTGAATGAATTTGTGACCTCTTCTGTCGACCGACATCT
>QFEM01003797.1:0-29448 GCA_003316205.1 Boletus bicolor
AGGTGGGATCTCGGGTATCGAGGACAGTAAAATTTAGGTGTAGCAATTATGTTGGATGCTCCGTGTCAATGTCACGGATGATATATCTCTATTGGTGAAACACTATGGTTTGACGACAAGGACATCGATTCTTAGCCAATTGAATGTCCACTTCAGCGTCACATTGGACATTATACTTTAACGTCGGACACAAATTTCTAATGTCAGGGACATTGGGGATTGTTAAATCAGACATCAAAGTATAGCAACTTTACTATTCACAGTGAAGTTATCTGAAAAAATGCCTAGGGAGTGATCGAGGTCTTACGAGCATCGATGACCTTTTTTGGTAGCCCAAAGGAGCGCGGCCGTTAGGCATTCGATACAAACTGCATTTGAACGCTCGACGAAATGGTCAGCGCAACGACTACCGATGCCGTTCCAATCGAAACCGCGCACGAGGACATGATCGTATGTGCATACGTTTCCCTTCGCAGAGTGCACGTACTCATATAATCCTATTCCTTCCAAGCACGACGCACAGCTTGACTACTATGGAAAACGCCTTGCGACGTGTTCTTCCGACCGCACAGTCAAAGTCTTTAACATTGTCGACGGCGAACCATCCAAGTCGGGAGGGCAGACTCTGAAGGGGTGCGTATCCAACTTATACTGCGGAGACTGATGGGCTCACGTCCCCGCTTACTAGTCACACTGGCCCCGTCTGGCAGGTCGCATGGGCACATCCCAAGTTCGGTAACATCCTCGCATCGTGCTCGTACGATGGCCAAGTGCTCATCTGGAGAGAGCAAACACAAGGGCCCTCAGCCGGATCATGGACGAAAATTAAGGAGCACTCGTTGCACAGCGCGTCAGGTGCTTCCGCCAGCTAACGCATATACTCGCATCTGACTGACACCGCATACCAAGTCAACTCAATCTCTTGGGCGCCCCACGAGCTAGGTTCTATCCTAGCTTGCGCCTCTTCCGATGGAAAACTCTCCGTGCTGACATTCAAAGGTCCGTAACATCTCATGTTTATCCCGGCCCGGGCCATCGTTAATGATTCTACAACTTATACCGAATACCCCTGCAGATGACGGTCAATGGGTCGCCGATATCTTTAATGGCCACGCCATCGGCTGCAATGCCGTCTCCTGGGCCCCCGCCACTCACCCCGGCTCGCTCATCCACCCTCATCAGCCCGGAGCGCCAACTCCTCTTGCGCCTTTCAAACGTTTTGCCAGCGCTGGCTGCGATAACCTCGTCAAGATCTGGTTTTTTCGTGATGACACCCAGACATGGGTTGAGGAGGAAACGCTCGAGGGGCACGGAGACTGGGTGCGCGACGTTGCGTGGGCGCCAAATATCGGACTGCCGAGGAGCTATGTAGCCACGGCATCGCAGGTATGTTGTGCGGGGAGAGATAGTAGGAGTTTCTGACATCCCTTTGCCTTCGTTTGAGCACAGGACAAGTCTGTACTGATTTGGACCAAGGACACGCCGAACACACCATGGGTCAAGACGGCCCTCGACCCGGCCCCTACTGCATCCCAGAATACGCCGACAACACCAGGCAAGTTTCCCGACGTAGTTTGGCGCGTGTCGTGGAGCCTCGCCGGTAACATCCTTGCCGTGAGCTGTGGTGACGGAAAGGTGACACTCTGGAAAGAGAACTTGAAGGGTAGCTGGGAGTGTGTGAGTGATGTGAATAGTTGAAATGGTCGTGGATTATGTATGCCCTAGCATTGCGTATACGAACTACTGTCTTGACTACGACATGAAGAAGGAAAAAGTATCTGGCTCGCAGAGATCGTGACTGATGCGCGCCCAAGATTGCACCAGGCGAAAAGGCCTGAATAAAGCGCTCACGGAGTACGCAGCTTCGTTCAAGGGCTAACATTACTGAAGCATAATGAAGAAGTGATCTATTAGCGTGTTATATCTCGTCCTCTGGGCCCTCCTCGATCATCTGAGCGTATTCCTCGTAAGTTGCGAACGTAGGTAAGGTCTTCGGCTTCTTGCGCTTGGTTTGACTTTCGTCCTTCCTCTTGCGTTTGGAGCCGCCACTAATTCCTCCCCATTCTTCGTTGACCTGCTCTGTTTCTGCGTCTGAACCATTATACTCAATGAGGCCATTTGGAATCTCGTCCACGTCAACCAGATCATCATCGTCAGTCCCTTCAGCAAGCGATATACCGTCACCGAATTCGTTTCCATCAGAATCAATCTCGAGTTCTCCCTTTTCACGCGGCATGGCAGCTTGCATAGCCTGGTAGTTCGCATGAGAATAGGAAACAAAGAACTCTCAATGTTCGCACCTTCCACACGGCATCCTCTTCTGCCTCGCTGGACCCTTCTTCACCAGCTTCGTGTTCGCTATCGGCACCGTCCCCATCGGATATTATTCCAAATTCCTGGGACTCTTCCGATCCCACCCCTTCGCTATCCTCATCCTGGTCAGCTTGAGCAAGCTGCTTGTGGTTCTTTCTCGAAAAGTATTTGTGGAAGAAAATCTGGGCGGGGTAAGACAGCATTGCATATCTAGTGAACGGAATCATACCTCATCTACAGGGATCTCCTTCACCCCTTTCTTCCAGAATTTCTCTTCGTTTGGCAGCGCACCACCGCTGACCTCGCCCTTGACTCGCTTGACAGCAACACCATCGACAGCGCTTGCAGCGGGTTGCATGGCACTTCCACCTTTTGATTTAGGTTTTTTGGGGTTCTTGTATACAAAACGGTCGAGGAAATGGGATAGCGTGTTGAGTGTGAGGTCCGGGCTCGAGGTGATGGGTTGTGTCGCGAGAAGCTGACATGCATGAAGTGAAACAGTCGGGTGATAATGATAGAGGAGTGGGAGCTGGACGCGACGGGGTTAGCAGTTGGGGGAACCCATAGAAAGCGACGAACAAGTTCATATAATGGTGAAGCTGATGCATGTGAAAACTGGGGGTCTCGCTTTCGGGGATCATATTCTTCTGCATCTGACGAACTTGGTATTTCTTGCAGGAGCGCGCGCAGACCCGGAATAGTGCTGAAAATCTTGGAAGGGTGCAAGTCATGAACCACCGGGGTTGGGTATGAATCACACTTACTTCTCCGAGTAAGTAGAGCCCCCCAACCACAAACTCAGTGCCTCCTGCTCCACCACTGACCAACACTTGAATAAACCTGCGAACGAAGCTCTTGACCCTCCTAGCATTGTTGTCTGTTTTCAGGGATTTAAATAATAAATTCAAGTACATCGTCTGCTTTGAGGACGATGCCAATCGGCCATCATGGAGCGAAGAGTATAAGGCACGATAATATCGGTCCACGATTGACTGAGAGCGCGACGAAGGTGATGTGGAACCTGGTTGGCTAGCGAGCGACGATGAAAGATGTTGTATAAGGACGAGAGATTGCAGTGATATATTGAAAGTTGACGTGTGCGTGATGAGGAAGAGAGTGTCAATATGCTTGTGGAAACTGAACTTTGCAATAAGCTTCGTGAAATGGAAATGAGATAGCCACGTTACCTTGCCTCAGCAGCATCGAGTTTCGCAAATGGCAGAGCGCGGTTCGCACCGGTAAGGATGGCAGACATAAGCTTTCCGTGGGTATCTTCTTCATTCTCAGCAACTTTGCCTTCACCAAGGAGGTCTTCAAACATGCGGAAGTAAACGTCAATGAGTTGTAGAGCAACGTCTGTATCGCCTGGCTGGAGAAGGATCTGATTGAGCGTTATAGCGGCATAGTAACGGGCATGCTCATTCGCCATATTCTTTCCTCTTGATGCCGATGTTGGGACAGCTACGGGAACAAATATCAATGCAGTTATCTCGCGTATGACGACTGTTTTCATCGACGGATGTGTCTGCAAGACTTGAAGGATGTGGTATGAGGCACGAGAGCAAATCTGTTTCTCTCCATCTCCCTGCATGGAATTACGATCAAGAGGAATATAACACTGAAAATGCGCTTACCAGCTTGTTCACAAGCAGCTTGAGTAGATTGTGCTCTTGCTCAGGTTTGTTCCGTAGGAGGTTGCAGATTAGCGAGAGTGCTTGGGTCTTCACGTATGGTAGGGGATCGGCGGTGAGGTTTTCGAGTGTTTGCAGGACCGAGAAGAAATACTTCTTCAACCAATCTTCGAAGTACCATGCAATTAATTGTTCATCATCGACGTTGAGACTCGTCAAGGGCTGGTCGCGGAAATATCTAGTGTGACAGTCAAATATGAATATCGACCGGAGGAATAGACTCACTTGAGCTTGCGATCTGGTGCACCACCGCCGACCCACCAATCGACGATACAGCGTAGTGCTTTCAGGCTTTCACTGCGACCCCCCTTACCCTTACCTCTCTCAGCCAAACTCCTCAAGGCGTCAAGGGCTTTTGTGTTGTGTAAAGGACTACTTTGGACAAGCAACGTCAGGGCACTTAGCCGATCCGACAGTGTCCCCGACTGCAGAATTTTTTGGAGGAATGCAGTTTCGGACTTGGTGGACGTGAAAGTGGACGAGGACTGGAACGAGAGCACTGCCTGCGCGTGAAGGGCCGAAGCACGGTCAAAGAGGCCCGCGACATCTTCAGAATGAGGTTTGGTTGTCATGCCCTGTGAAGAGTGACTATGATGTCGAGTTATCGGGGGGACCATCCGTGGCAGTGATTAGCTTAGTCAGCAACTCTAATTGATCTGATTTCAGACGATGGCTAGCACGATTGCCTCACTGGAAGGATGTTGATCAAAGTTAAGGTGCACCTCCTCCCAACGGGAAAATGTTTATTCCTATGCTCATCCTTTACTTTCCAAGACGTTGACTGGAAAGGAGGTAAGCCTCGTGGCAACTCTATTGCACCCTATCTCTGAATCAAGTGGCGTCCAGATTGAACTAGACATCGATCCGGAGGACAAGGGGAGTCGCAAGGCTCTTTGGCTGAACGTCGGTTGAATTCTTGTTCTCTACAGATCACTCGAATCAAGGAGAAGGTTGAAGAACAGTCGGGTGTGCCACCACAACAACAAAGGTTGATCTTTGGTGGAAGACAGATGCAAGGCTCGTTCTGAATCTAACATTGTTCTTGCCTAATCTACGTCTAGGCCTGATGATAAGACTGCAAAGGAGTTTAATATTGCAGCTGGATCGGTTCTCCACCTCGTCCTCGCCCTGCGCGGCGGATTCCAAGCAGGAGTCACAATACTCGCCTAGAAGGACATGGAAATACGTGCGAGAGCAATGGAAGACGTAATAAAACAGAAACGATGTCTTCGTGATGTCCAAAGTTGTTATTTACCGAGTGTTGACACTCATATCGACATCCCTGAACAAATCCACCCTGTCTGATCATTCCGCCCGCGAAAGAGTACATTACGAAGGTGCAGACGACCATTCTACAGTGGATTTCGCGTTCGCTCAACAGGACCGGGCCATCGCGGTATTGATCATTGCCTTCTCGATCTGGCCTTGCACGTAAGTAGAAATTCTAGTATGAATATTGAATAAAACTAATCCACGACTCGCAATTTATACTACTATTTGTACTAGTACTAGGATGGGGCCCAACGATCGCTGGGAAGGAGCGTGCGCTTGACGGGTAATTGTCATCTTAACCTGCCGTAAAACTTTTCACGGGCCTTTGCGCCACGCCGAGCCTCCTCGTCTTTGAGTTTAGCCTCCAACCTCGCCCATGCGCTGCGGGCATACGTTTCTGCACACTGAAACATTACGGCGGGATCAGCACCGAAAATGAGTGGAACATAAAGAAGATTGATGTCAACCTTGATGAGATCTCTTATTTGGTCCATGGTAGACACCTCTGGGCCAACCAATCTGAAAGTCTGGAGGACAGATTTCCCTCTCGGGAACGCATACATCACATACATCCGCAACGGTACGGAAGCTTCTTCTCGTGGCGTGGCGTCCAAAAAGTGCACGTTCGATAACTAGCATGAATCAACGCGTGAGCAATACCTCCCATGACAGAGCAAAGCCGAGACGAAAGAACGAACGTACGACATTCAGTGTGACGCATACCGGCCACGACTCCCTCCCGCCCAAGACCATTCCCTCGTCCCAATAGTCAGTGAGCTCGAAATCGGTTGCCCGGCTCACCCCCTTTGTCTCAAATCCGTCCTTTTCCTCCGCTTGACCATCGAAATCTACGTCCATCCCGACGTCGCCTTGTGTGGCATGCCTTCGAGGGGCCCGATACTCCACCCCCCTTGTACGCGGAACTTTGGTGTCCCAGAGCGCAGCCCGACATGCGAGCATGAGGCAATCGACGATGTTGCCCCCATCCGCGAACACGACCGCGTCTAACTTTGCAGCCCAGACTTTCTTCCCCGGCACGATGACCAGATTATTTGGACAGAGAGATGGGTGGGAGAGCACGCTCTCCAGAAGGATCGTCAGATCTGATTGGAGGTCATCCAACGCGTTCGAGGACAATGAAGGATATGCTGCGGGAGAACTGTCGAGTGAACCGTCGGTGTTTCCAAATCAAAGGTGTCGGGAAGATTGGGAAGTGACGGACCAGGAAACTGTACATGCGAGTTTCTCCCCTTCTTCTTCGCCAGCCCCGGCTACTTCTAGTTTCACTCCAACGACCACTTCTGTTCCGCCGCCCACGCCTCCAGCCTCCTGCACGTGTCCACTTCGTCCGGGACGTCCTATGCACACTTTGGCACTCCCATTTGCAAGAGGGACCACTCCTGTCTCGAGTGCAATAGGTCTATAATCCTCAAGTGAGCGGCCATCGACACGTAGTGGTGGATGAGAGAGAAGCGACGACTGGATGTACGACTTTTCAGCTTTGGACAAGGTCATCTTTTTGGGTTCCGGCGTTGTGCTCAAGCACGCTCGTCCGCGGCCGACAAACAAGTAAAAGGGGCACACAAGACTCTAGGGCAGACTTTCTGGCTGCAATTTGACCACACAAATATCCAATCTACACTGTTCACTGACGTGATCAAAAGTTTAGAACAATCCCCTCTCCACCATATACGCATAAAACTCTCCACAACCCGCCAACGTCTCAATGGTCGCTTTGAACGAGTCCCAACTCGAGAGCACGGTCGTAATATCTACAATTTCCAACACCGTTGCCCAATCCTGCAAACTCAGCGTACAGAACCCAGTGCTGACGTAACACGGCGCGTGGGAAGCGAACGCTTGGGCGTCCAGTGCCTGGCAAGTTGTGGGAGTGGCGTCGATGGCGTCCCCGACGAGCACCAGTTGAAGGCAGTGCATAACGTCGGTCACCCACTGCTGCCCTCGAGCATCGAACAAGTCGCGGTCGTCTGAAAATTTCTGACAGAAATGTCCGCCATAACTAATAGGATACCCATTAGGACCACAATGGTATCTGGACTCAAGGCAGTTGGCATAGAAAGCACATTGATCCAGGGGTGGATTTGCACATGCTGGGTCGGTCGAAGGTGGGCCTGGCACCGGGTCCTGGGCCAGTACACGAACAATGCATAGACCCAGCATCACAGGGACAAAGGAAAGCCTGCTGGTGAGTCAGCTTGACGAGAAGGATGTCACGATAGGTAGAGAGCTTACATCCACCTCGCGAACATTCTGCGGAATCCAACGACTGACTGGCAAGTTGCGAATGTGACACAGGCTTCTCAACCTGGGTTATACTTATACTCTCGCACGAGGGTTTCGTTGTGGTCATCCGCTAAGCCGCATTGGCTCGAATGATGCCACATTTGACGTAAACTATGTTGGCCTTCGTGGACTGAAATTGAAATGTTCTACAGTACAACCGCTCATAATGCATGGCGTCGGGCGGTCGTCTGTGTCATGCGTTAGGAGTGCCATGCAAGTCGCAGTGGTGTGACATTTGTGTGACATGTGTGACAACCTACACCACTGCAAACCGATCTAATGTCATCTGTGTCAACCTTGCTGTTTCCATCTGCCTCAATTTGATATGAAACCTCTGCAGATGTCGAGAAAGGTTGAGAGATGTGTTGGATGCCCCATATTTCAATACCCATTCCATCTGCTCACATGAATGGATCACCTCTTCCAGCTTCATCTCTGTCTCTGCATTGTCAGCCACTTCCTCCTCTTCCTCCTCTTCCTCCACTACCACTTCCCCTCTCTTGACTGCAAGTTCATGATTTACCTGGGCAACAATCTCAGCATCCCCACCAGCAAACCTGAATTCTGAATGGCCAATCTCATTCTCCTTGACCGGGTTCAACATCTCTTCAAGAGTGAGTGGTTTTCCAATGATTTGGTTGCATCCTTTGAGACCGCTAACAGATGCAGAGAGGTTTTTTTCAGCTTTGGCAAGCTGTGGGAGGCGTGCACTTGCAGTAATGTGGGTTGGAACTGTCACTGACTTGGAGTGGTGCAGAAGGTGAGATAAAGGTGTGAGTTGCAAGACCAGGCAACCGAAAGTAGAGATGATGAGTTTATTGAGACCTGATAACACTTTCTCAACATTGTGCTCAGCATCCATAACAATTTTCAGTATTGGATCCCAATCCTGGGCACTGTATGACTGGCCAAGTATTTCCTGCAAGTGCTTCTCAGCATCTGGTAGGCGCATTGTGTCAGACATGGCAAATTCTCGAACATGTATCCATGCAGCCGGGATTTGCATTGGATTGATGGTCGCTAGAGTAGGTGGTTGGATTGGGTTTGCTGTGCTGCCAACCAAAGCTGGCATACGAGTTGTTTCGCCAGTGTTTGAGTCAGGTTGGATTTTAGTATGATTCCAACAGTTTACAATTGTTGATGCCTTTACTTTGCCCCAGGCTTCAACCATCATCAGCATAGCTTTGCGAAGATCAATTTTGTAGATATTGTGGGCACCGGCATCATCCATTTCTATTGCCCACAAGCAAAAGGCATTCTGATAGAGTGCCTTGGTCGTACAAATGATCCCGGCGTCACAGGGTTGGACATATGAAGTTAGGTTGGATGCGAAGTATTCAATGTGAATGTTTCGAGGCTGATAGTCAATGTAATGCCCTGAGAAGTTGTCAAGAAGAAGACATATCTGCCGGTTTCATTGGTGCATTTGGACATCAAGCTTTCTGATCCACCTGTTGTATAGAATATTAGATGAGTTAAGTGTTAGAGTGGCATTAGCTTGTACTCTTCAAAGATGTCTTTGGTCATCCAAGCTGTTTTATTGTTGCAGTAATAAAGTCCAAGGGATGCAGGGGAGGCATTCTTGAAGGGTCGAGGTGTCGCAAATTTTCCAATGAAAAGAATTGGTAACTTTTCACTTCCATCTGCATTGCATGCGAGCCCCATTGTGATCTGAAACCTGTCTTTTTTTTTGCCACTCATCTGTTCAGTGGCAAGCCCTCAGTCAGGTGGCACACTGTCAAATCATGTTGTCCACAGTTGCATTTGTGATTTAATTGAGAGACTTACAAGGCAAATAAGCTTGTCTCACCAAAATTGAAGTGATCCCTTGGAGCATATTTGGCCAAAACAGACTTCAGACAGATTTGCTCTGCCTCTACTGCAGCAGTGTTGACTGAGGCAGCCTCTCCATGACGATGAAACTCCCGGATCCCATATGCTTTCTTGAAACTGTCAAGCCACCGGTCTCCTTTCAATTGCTCCTCATCAGGAACATTAAACTCCTCATTAAATTTGGCACATTTGGCAACCAGCATTGGGCCATTAACAGCCTCCTTCTCCTCCATATGTTTAACCCAGAGGAACAAAGCACGATCAACATCAGGATGTATTACAACACGGGGCCACTTTGAAGACAGTGCATTAGGAAACTCGAGAGCGCGTGCTTCAATTTTCATGTGATCTCGAAGCTTCCGTGACAAAGTTGACTGAGTGAACACAAGTGAACCCTTAGAATGGCTCTTGAAATGCTCAACAATAGCATCCTGGGATACATCAGGATGTGCATCAATGTATGGAAACACTGTTGCAGTCCAGTCACAAGTAGTGAGATTTGACCATGGCTGCCCAAGACTTTTTGCAGCACTCTGAGAATTCGAGTCATCCCCACTAGACCTTTGAGCCTTGTAAGGTGCATGACTAAGGTGAGGCTTGTGCTTGTTTGCTGGCTGCTGCCGTTCTGCAGGCATGAGAAAAAGAAGTGAACAATGAGAAAAAGAAGCAGTGTGCCAGAGACTCAGAGAGGCAGTCGAGTTGCAATTTTCACACTGGTTGCATCAGGCACTGACATGGTTACCCATACATGGATACCTGCCAGTAATGCATATCCCCCCCTGAAATGTCATGCAAATGCAATATGCATGGGCCCCTGCCACCCAATGTGGGCTGACCCCAAACTCCATGCATTATGAGATTTATGCACTGCAAGGGTATGCATTACAAGCGGTTGTACTGTTACCTGTCGTGACTCCACATCTACAAAACAGCTGAAATGAATGGCTGTTCAACAACTCTTTCGTAGCTAGGCAAGCCCTCTCATTGGCTGGCAGGTACTTAAATGATCCCAAAGAGGGGCTTACAGCACGTGTTACTTCACCACTATGCCCAAACGGGGACTCTTCCGAGTCTTTCAGCTCGGCTAGGTTTGTAGATGCAGGACTTACCTGATCGTTTACCCTGTTTCGCGCACCGTGACGAAGTCCCAGGCATCCCTAATAAAGAAACCCGTGCTGTAAGACTTTTTGCGATCGCTTAGAAGGTGGGCCATCAGCCAATGAGAGGGCTCGCTTGCTAAAGAGCTGTTGGAATGACGTTCATTTCAGTTGCTCAACAGATAAGTAGTAGGGTGACTGGAATGTTATACATACATAGTTCAACAGCCCAGTTGGGTCTCTTTCAAGTTCGAGGAAGCTTCTGTGATTTGAAAAGGACCAGTCCTAAACACTCGGTTAGCACAGGACCAAAAGTTGGTCCTGGGATCGCAGGACCGCGCAGGACCGATCACATAACTTCCTCTTTGAGGTAGTACCGTCATTCCCTGGGGCCTCTGACTGGGTGTTGCTGGTACCCGCGTGGTAACCAGCGGGATACTCAGCAGTCAAATGGTCCTGTCGGCTAAGCGTTTCACTGAAGAACTGTGCCATAGTCACGGTGAACAGGCTCGCTCGAACAGTGGTCTGGTAGCACATCGTAACTCTAAGAGTCTCTGTCTGGGCAGATAAGTTCAAGCACGTCGTACCTCAAATAGTATAGCACGCGTTACTACATTAAACAACTTTCCCTCTCCGCGTCTCAGTACTGTAGCTTGGCAAACATCTCTCTCGATTCTTGGAGTGCCGAAAGCTCCACCTCCAACGTCTTCCGCTATAGCACATGCATTTCTCTATCAGCTTGAAACCAGACACAAAATACACAAAAACATGTGCCAAACCTTTTCCTCATTGCCGAGTTGCACAGCTTCAGGCACGGTGGTTTGATAGTCCGGTTGAGATATCACTTTGTAGAGCTTGTCGAGGTTGAGACGAGCGAGTTCGATTTTTTTGTCACACTTGGCAACCTCCGCCTCCAGGTTTACAAGACCCTGGAATTTGATTAGAGAAGATAATCAAGGTGGCCTGGAGTGTGTGACATACCTGCACCTGGAGATATACCACCACAGTCGACGATACGACAGCCGACCCGCATCCTGCCGGTATTTGAGAAGAGGACCCTCGAATGACTTCCACCTTCATGCAGCCCTTGGTCAAAGCGCTAATCGTAGGAACCTGGGATTCAAATAGAGCGTGCTCCATGGGAGTCTGAACATGAATGAACACTGAACATAATCATGAGCCCTATCACCGTGCAAGCGTCGTCATGATAGTAACATACGTTGTATGTTCGATTGCAAGTTATACGACGCTGCTAGTGAGCGACCCGTCCGCAACGCCGCAAAGACAAGATCGAACATCTCCTCGGCGTCCGCAGATTGGAAATCAGTGTCCTGTTGATACGACAGGTAAAATAGCTTGGGCTCGGCATGTCAAGGTGACTCACAAAGGTGGGGTATCGCGATACCATGATAGAGGGAAGATCTGTCGATCGCCTAGGCAGCCGTTGCCAGAGTTCTTCGGTGACGAACGGCATGAAGGGGTGGAGGAGCCGAAGACCATGGTCGAGGCAGGTATGCAAAGTTTGTTGTGCCGACGTGCGTACCTTGGGGTCGGCCGAGGGGTCGGTCATGGGTTTCATTGCCTCCTGTATCCGATGAACAACAAAATCGCCCGTGTATACGGCGAAGGTCACGTACGATGTATACGTCACATAGCTCGTACAGCCAGAAATTGTATACAGCTGTAGTGGCGGCCATGAAATTCCGCACTTCAAGATGTTTGTTGATCTCGCCCGCAGCAAAGTTAAGTTTGTGGAGGATCCATCGCTCGACGAGAGTCTCATTGCCGGTGAGCTGGGTTCTTCGTGAGCCGGTTGGATACGTTGAAGAAGAGTGGACTACCTTTGCCACGTTGATAGGGACGAAGTCAGGTTCAAACTTGAGCATCGCGAACTTGGTAGCGTTGAACACTTTGTTGCAAAACTTTCTATATCCTTCCACGCGAAGAATCTCGAGGTTGATGTCACGGCCTGTGTGAAAGCGTGACCAGTAGTCTCTCAAACCAAAAACCTAAACTTACCTCCACCCGAGTAAGCACACAAAGCAAATCGAAGACCGTCTGTCCCACATTCCGGAATGCCCTTCGGGAAGTCCTTCCTCTGCCCCGCGATAGCTTTCGCAATTTCTTTGTCATCCAGGTTGCCTTCGTACAACTTTTGGTGGAGGTCTTCAAGAGGTAATCCGTGGATGACGTCTAGAGGATCGATGACGTTGCCCAGGCTTTTACTCATCTTCCGTCCGTGAGCATCGCGAATCATTGCGTGGCAAAGGACTTCGCCGAACGGAACCTTGCCCGTAAGATAGATGCCAAGCAACACCATGCGAGCAACCCAGAAGAATAGAATGTCCCAGCCTGTCTCTAGCAAACTCGCAGGGTAGTAATGTTCGAGATCGGGGGTCTGGAACGGATCAGACTCGGCACAAAGGAACACGAAAAGGAAACTACTTTTTCAGGCCAGCCCATGGTAGAGAATGGCCACAGGCCAGAGGAGAACCATGTATCAAGCACATCCTCGTCTTGTTCAAGGGTAAAACTCCTGCCTACAGCCAAAGCCTTGGCACGTTCAGTGGCTTCTTCGAGTGTCCGACCCACGACCCAATTGCTGTCATTGATCTGAAAACGACGCAGCGGTCAATGACCATGTTGGGGACCGAGGACCAGCGCACACCCACGTCATTCTCTTCACCCTCTATGCGGACGAAATACGCGGGACAACGGTGGCCCCACCACAATTGACGCGAGATACACCAGTCTTGTATGTTGTCTAACCATCGATACCAGTCCGCCTCTGACTGCGCTGGAGTAATCTTGAGCTCTCCCGCCCGGGATCGCTATAGCGAGCATGTAAGACAGGTGTTAGGCACCGCGCCAACCGGTGGTGAATCACACCGCA
Source organism: Boletus bicolor (assembly GCA_003316205.1). Lineage (NCBI taxonomy): Eukaryota > Fungi > Basidiomycota > Agaricomycetes > Boletales > Boletaceae > Boletus > Boletus bicolor. Next base: position 13,404 of record QFEM01003797.1, read on the forward strand.
CCTTGATTGCCTCCTCTGCCAAAGGCTTGCATTTCACCCACCACTGGGGCTTCAAGATAGGTTCTATGATGTCTCCAGATTTACTGTATACAGACATCGACATGCGCATATATACCAAAGCCGAGAAGACACTCACCTGCAAATAGGAATTTGCATTGGGTTATTCTTTGTCTCAATGAACAATCCAGCTTCTGTAAGCGCCTTGACGACTTCTCTCCTAGCGTGGAACCGTTTCATGCCCTGTCAGTATGCATGCGTCACCTTCACATCTTCAGGACAGTCGATCAGACTTACATTGAACTTCTCTCCGGCATTGGCGTTCAGGGTCCCGTCATCGTTGAGAATGTTGATGAACTCCAGATTATGGCGCTTCCCGACTTCATAATCGTTGGGGTCATGAGCAGGTGTGATCTTCACTGCACCCGTTCCAAAATCCTTGTCAACCATATCATCCGCCACGATCGGTAACCGCCTGTCGATAAAAGGGTGCTTTGCAGATTTCCCATGAAGGTGCTGGACGCGTTTAAGCCTGGAAGATGCAAGTACGGACGTGATGGACACACCTTATAACGATTGTCTTCGGGATGCACGGCAATGGCAGAATCACCCAGCATCGTCTCCGGACGTGTCGTCGCGACAATGATCTTCTCATCTACGAGGGCGTAAGCGGGAGAGAAACCTGCTACAACATGATGACAAACCGGAGCCCTCGATAGGGTACGCAAAAGATATGATGACACCAAACTCGAATTTCTCCTTTGGATCATATCCTGGGATGTTGAGCAGGGTCCTTCCCTCTAGTTGTTTTTGATCCACCTGAATGATGTTAACTAAAAAAGGCGACCGTCGACACGAATACTGCACCTCCAAGTTTGATAGAGTTGTATTCAGCCTCACACACCAGTTCACCAAACGATTGTCACGATACAAGATACCACCCTCATACAGCCGACAAAAGTTCTCGATGACAGCTTTTGAGACCGACTGAAATGCAGATAAGATAGGTGATGGTAGTGATGACCCCTACTTACGGGGTTCATGGTGAATGCAACACGATCCCAGTCGAAGCTTCCTCCGAGTCGACGGAGTTGATTGGTGATACGTGATTGGTACCTGCAAGATGTGAGATACGACTCCTTGTCCATGAAATAGAACACGAACTCGTTCTTCCAGTCCATGACCCTGCCCAAAAAGGCCTCTCTACCGAGATCGTGACGCGATTTACCTTCTTGCTTGAACATACGGCGCTCCACGACAGACTGGGTCGAGATACCGGCATGATCGAAGCCTGGGACGAACAGCGTTGTCTTGCCCAACATGCGATTCCTGAACGTTTGTCTGTTGGACGACAAATAAAGCGAAAACGTAGGACTGACCAACGTATCAACCCGTCTTGGATAGCAACGGTGAGAGCGTGGCCAATATGGAGACTGCCAGTGACGTTTGGAGGGGGAAACGGAATAACGAATACGCCTTCCGGATTCGCCGAGCCATCTGGGGCTGTTTGTGGTTTGAAGAAACCTTGCGCTTCCCACCAATCGTACCAGGCGGCTTCGACAGCCTGTGGGTTGTATCCAGCTGCCATTGGCTGGGACATGTCTGTGCACGCGAGCACGTCAGAAACTAGGCAGGGACGAGGCTGAGTGGACCCACCTTTCTTCTCGCCCTTGGGCGTCGTGTTGACGAACGCGGGCTCCTTCGTCTTCTTTTCCTTCTCTCCCTTGGTCTTTTTCTCCCCCGCTGGTGTGGATGCAGTCTGCTTGAGTTGCTTCGCGGCCAGCTTGGCCTCCTTTTCCAGTCTCTTTGCCTCCTTCTTGGCTGGCGGGGTATCAGCCAAATCGATGGCACGCAAAGATGAGGGCCGACCTACCTGAGCTCTTGGATGGTGCGCCATCAGTGAGGGATGTTCCAGGGCCATTTGGGGTCGTATTCCCTGCAGACGCTGAGCGTGAATGACTCGGAGCGAAGTAGGACTGACCTTGAGACTGAGTACCTCCGGACGACATTTTTTCTATGGAATGTCTATGAGTTGCGATTGATCGGATGGAGTGGAGATATCGATGTCTGCATGCTTTTAGTAGCATCAAAGACGACTCGATCATGATTATGTAATGACTCCCCTTGCAAATGGTCCTCATCCTCTTTGCAATATTTGCTCTGGTTCACGCTCAGAACATTCTCCCCCTCAACTCTATCTCCTCCTTTTCTGCTCCAGTGCCCCTCCTCGCTCTACCTGCATCCCCGCAGTTGACCGTGTCTGTCGCAATATGCGCGTCCCAAGCCTCATCGGCCCGCTTCTTCCTCTCAAATAGCACTTCGGGCATCGTTCCCGGAGTCGATGGTGGTACCGACGTTTTCGAGATCCAACTCAACGATGGCTCCGGCCAATGGTCGGGTTCAGCGCCAGCAGGGGGTCTGCTCTCCGTCCAGGATCTCAACCAAGGATCTTTTCAAATTTCATTATCAGACAACGGTATTCCAGCACATTTGTCTCGATGTTCCTAACTGCCAACCGCTTCGATGAATTCTAGGCGCGACCTACCAAGTACTCGACCAACTACCCCTCCTGGGAGATACAACCTCAAGCCAGGCAATTCTCTTTTCATATCCCTTTCTTCCCGTACCGATCGAGCAACCAAGCTTTCCAAACTACACGCTACCCCCAGCTAACCTCTCCATTCCAGATGTCCCTTCCGCCATTCCTAACTTTACCCTCGTCATAGCGCCGACCTCTGCGCAGCTCTCGTCCCTTCCACAGACCGTGTGCACTCTACTCAACACTCCGTCGGCTGGTTCGATAGCTGGCAATGGTCCATGGCTGCGGAACTCTCAAGGCTGGAGGTCACAGTGGTTCGTCTCCAGCCTGTCACCAAGCACAAACTACACCGCCTATGTCATCCAAGATGCACTCAAAGTCAGCGGTCCCATCTATTTCACAACGAAATCCGGCAAGTCGCTCCTTCCATCCTGTTCTCTCCCTCTGACGACGCCCCACATCAGCCAACTTCCCATGCCCACTCGTCTATTCCCTCCCCTACTGTCCTGCCACCGCATACGCCGTACCGCTACCCCCACTACCAGCCCCTACATTCGGTTACGACGCGTCCTCCCTCCCAGACAACATCTCCTCTCCCCTCCTCCAATACATGACCAATTTCACCACCATGCTCTCCACATTCGCATGCGGACGCGATCTCTACTCACCTCTTCAAACTTGCGCAGACTGTCAAACCCACTACCGCGCATGGCTCTGCAGCATCTCGTTCCCCCGCTGCTCCGAGCTCGCACCGGGGGATAACAGCACTAGTACGATGACACCCGCTTCGTTCTCTCTTGGGAGCATGGAGCAGGTCCCGCTCTCGGCGCTCCAGCCGCAGCCTAGCGGTTCTCCGTCAAGAAATCCGTACTTTCCAAATGCGAGTTATGATTATTCGTCCTTGTTACCCTGTCTCGAGACATGCAACGCCGTCGACCGCGCATGTCCATACTTTCTTGGAATCAAATGTCCAACGACCAAATTCAATGCAGCGGCAAGCTACGGCGTTGGATTCATAGACAGCGGAGAAGTCGACGAGATGGGCAACGGCGTCACTGGCGTGTCACAAGATAGATGGGGAAACGTGTGGTGTAACGCAAATTAGAATATAGACGTTAAAAACACACTCGCTGCTCAGGCTAATGCTCTATAGGTTTACTACTGTAAACTGACGTCGACTTGGTAGAATTATCTGACAAGTCTATCGGGGTTCGGTTATCCCTCAAAGGCGTCGGGCGCAACGTCTATTCCGAATGTACTTTTTGCAAATCCTCTCATCGTTCTCTCCAACTCGTCTTCGAAACCGATTCTTGACTTGCCTAACATGTGCCGAACCCACTAACGTACCTTGCCCGTCCAGAACATGAAGTCGATGGATAGCATGACGCCCCGAAATACGAGATAGTGCCAATACTCCCTTGCATGTTCTGTCAACGTGAGATTTGTGGAGGTCATCAGGGATGCGGAAGCCCAGTATCCAGTGATCTTGATACGATTGACAGGCGAGCCAAGTACTTGGTTGTTTCCTGAAGAAAGAAAATGTCAGGCAAGTACGACAGCTGGGGACGAGACAGATGGACCACCAACCTTGGACGATCCTGGTAGTACGTGTGCCAGTCAACGGGGTGGTCTTCGTGTAGGTCGCATCAAACGCTCACCTCATGTTTCTCCCGAGAAAAATGAGTTCCTTGGGCATTTTATCCGTGTCCAGCAAGAACCGCTTCAACTTGGCCTTCATCCTCACGCTCTGCTCGTACTGATTCAACCCCTCTACGGACCCGTTCCCTGTGCTCTTCTTGCCATACTTCACCGGCCGCATCAACGTTGCACTCGCAAATAAATCCGGTGTGCCAATACCCCACGACGTCGTCACACGCTCAATCGCATCCCAGTCCGCAGCCAACAAGCCCCTCCACAATGTGGCATACTGCCTCCTAAACGACTCCTCGACACGAACATACAATCCATGGTCGAGCAATACCAGCTGTGGATACCTAAGGTTCGAGGGATGAGGCCGAACAATGATGTTGCCAGGGTGTGGGTCACAGTGTACCCATCCCCAGCTGAACATTTGTGCACTGAACAATTCCACCATGGTGTGCATGATGGACTTGACGCCACCTTTCAAGCGAATGCCTTCCAGTGAGGGACGAGTCTTGGAACTCGAAGCAGAGGCCGCCTGGTTTTCCTCTCCCATCAGCCTTCGGATTGCCGCACGGTCGCTTAACCGCACGCCATCGATCCATTCGCCAGTGAGCACCTTCTTTGTCGAGTATTCTGGGTACACCCTGGGAATGTGTACCTTGCCAGCGAGACGCGGTTCTGCAGCGATAAACTGAGCAGTGACATGCGCATTCTGTGCTTCCTGCACGAAGCCCAATTCCTGCCGTAGATGGCTATTTATGAAATCTGCGCACGTCGTGAACAACTCAGTCGTGACCTGGACTCGGAAGAAATTTTAAAAAAAGGGGAAAGAATGAAATAACGCACCAACAGCAAAATAAACGGGCAGATCGAACATCCACTTCTCAAACATCCACATTACCATACGGAATGCGCCGAGATCCCATTCGATTTGTTTCGTCACGTCCGGCTTTTGGATCTTGACCGCCACCCACTCGCCGCTTTTGAGCTTGGCGCGGTGTACTTGGGCAACGCTGGCACTCGCGATCGCTTCTTGTTCGAATAGATCAAATACGCCATCAGGACCTGCGGGAGGGCGACCAAATTCGGATCGGAAGACAGACATGATGGCAGAGTAGGGTATCTGAGGTGCGTCATCAAACAGGCGGGCGAATTTGTCTTGTATTGGGCGCGGCAGAAAGGGCGAGTTAGCGCCGATGGCCTGGCCTGGATGAAGGTTACGTCAGAGAACGATGCAGCCTCTGACAAAGTGCGCACCTATCTTAATGTAAAGACCACCATTAGAGGTGAAGAGATCATACATCCTATCCGCTACGCGGGTATGAAGTTGCGGTATTTGGTCTGCTTTTTCTGGTTGGAAGTTGAGCTTGTAGTCTAGGGATATCATGGCACACTAAGACAAGACATGGATGTCAGCAATGTGAATGATGCAAAAGTGGGACATTATGGGAAGACAATATGAAATAAAAGCGAACTCGGATGATGGGCACGGGGAATGCAGCAGATTGTTTTCAATGACGAACTCGTCGAGCGTGCGTGGTCGACGGCAGGTTGGGAAGTGGGCACGACCACCCAATGACCGCAAAACCACTCTGGGGTGGTGATTGACATGAACGGACGAGTCCAGAAGGCACACTCACTGTCCAAAGGGTGCGAAAACTGCGCCGCACTGCAGAAGCGTTGAAATTCTGATCGAGGAACCAGAGGGTGCCGAGAGTTACTGCAACGTACGCAGACGGTCTGGTAAACTTGTGCCATCGTGGGTTATTACCGTGATGTGAGGGTGGTAGACCGGAGAGAGACCTGGAGCGGAGGGGATATCGCTTTGCTGGAAACAAAGACGGCAGCCGCCTTGGTACGATGATAGCTTGAGCGAAATTGTGAAGAAACATCAAGCTCAGCATACTGGGCTGAAAGAGTCTATTAACTAATTAGAAGCCGAACGAGTATGACGCAAGCCGGCACCGCACCCGGCGCCCGACCTTTGAAGTCGACAATCATCGATGGTCGATACGATCCAGACCCTCGTCGTCCAGGCGAGTGCTACACAGCCCATCTCCCCGTATGCACTCGATAAACCCAACCCAATCCGGGCTTTGTCCCAATAATTCAGATCACTGACATGCTAGATTGCCCCACCACCCTGTGTCGGTTTCAGAGTCAACACCGCAGTGCGCACGGTTTACCTAACACGCGTGACAATCCGCATAAAAGGGACCGGGGGAGAACTCGGCTAGTTCCTCGGCTCGTCCACTGATCTTTCACTCTCGAATGGTACCATCTCCTCTACATTCCCCACGGTCTTCTCCCCTCAGCATCCTTACTCTTTTATCCGTACTATCCCAACATGTGCCCAACATTGCTCGTAAACTTGGCGGTGCCAACAACGACCCCACCATCCTGCACACCTACGCGAAACGTGCTACGTCAGACCCACACAGTCCCGAGTTCATCGTCTTTGCCTGTCTCATTCCCGTCCTCGTCTTGTTATCCGGTGTCTTTGCCGGTCTGACATTAGGCTACATGAGCTTGGACGAGACCCAGCTCAACGTCTTAAGCATCAGTGGCACCCCGTCAGTGTCCTCTCATACGCCTCATCCTGTGCAATCTCACTCTGCTCTCTACGCCACAGGCAGCAGAAACATTACGCTGCGAAGATCAAGCCCATCCGTGAGAACGGTCACCTCCTTTTGGTGACACTCTTGCTCGCCAACATGATCGTGAACGAGACGCTCCCCATTATCTCCGACCCCGTTCTGGGTGGAGGCGTGCAGAGCGTTGTCGTAAGCACAATCCTTATCGTCATGTACGTGTTCCACAGTTCATCAAAACGAGTCCTTCATATCAACGTGTGAATCCGCACATTTCGACGTCTGTCGTGTCTCCGACCTGTCCAAAGCCAATATTCTTTTCATTATCACTTCTTCATTTTAAATCCAGTTGTTCATCCTTTTTTTTTTGGCAGCTTCTCCGAAATTATTCCGCAGTCTCTTTGCACTCGTCATGGTCTTTACTTGGGTGCAAAAATGGCCGGCTTTACCCGTGTTTTGATCTACCTTATGGTTCGCTTTCTCGACGACTTGTTTAAAGTGCGAGTCAATGACAAGTGCAACGTAACAGGGGGTGGTGGCCTGGCCCGTCGCGAAACTGCTTGAATTTGTTCTTGGACCACATCACGGTATCATCTACCGGAGGGCAGGTCCGTACTTTGGCAATCTTCTCTATGACACCATATCGATTTCCTTGCTGCAGAGCTCAAAGAGTTGATTGCGATGCATTCATCGATATCCGCCCATGGCGGCGACTTGAAGACGGACACTGTCGCCATTATCGGTGCCACCCTTGATCTACAAGAGAAGGTCGTGAAACAGGTGATGTAATAGTTTGTTCTTCGCTTCGATAGCCTCCTGACGTGTGACATGAACAGGCCATGACGCCCATCAACGACGTTTTCATGCTTTCCATCGACTCCAACCTGGACTATGACATGATGAAGAAAATCTGCTTGACTGGTCACAGTCGTGTACCTGTATACGAAGAAGTAGAACTCGCCGTGGACTCTTCTGGTCGTCTGGAGAAGGTCAAGAAAATCATTGGCATCCTTCTCGTCAAACATGTATGTTACCATTTCCCTGCGTCGACAACCCATCTAATATCAGTGCCAGTGCGTAATGCTCGACCCCAAAGGTAAAGGCATGGCCTTGTTTGTGTACGCACTTCTGATCCAAATAATCGTCTAGACGCAGTCCCGTTGCGCAAGATACCTCTAAACAAGGTCCCTTTCGTTCCCAATAACGAATCTCTACTCCGCATCTTGGATAGATTCCAAGAAGGCCGTTCCCACATGGCCATCGTCTCTCGTTTCAGCGTTGAGAAAGCGGCTTCCGTCAAGAAGGTCGCGAAGCGTACCCTCACCCAGCGTCTGCGTCAGAGCGTTGGCATCAGTGACTCCAGCGAATCCAGCGACGACGAGGAATATCATTCTAGGCCCAGGGCAAGCATGGAAGATTGCAAGGAGGGTTTCAAGGGTGTCTCGTGGGCCGATGACTCTGAGACAGAAGCGACGATCCAAGGCGATGTTACCACAGAGTCGAATAATGCAGTGAAGGAAGGCCAAGGAACACCCATTACCGTGAAGAATGGTGTCAGACCCAAACGGCAGCATCAACGTCGAAAGACAGACCTTGAGGCGGGGCCAGTAGAAGGAACAGACACAGGCGACAACACCAAAGATAAGCAGAAGATAAGGTTATCAAAGCCCGGGACTGGATTGGAACAAAACATGCCCGCTGACGCTCTTTTGACCAAGCAAGATGCCAAGGACTTTCTGCAGGGTATCGATCCAGCAATTATGCCACTCGGTATCATTACTCTCGAGGATGTACTTGAAGGTCGAGTATGACTTGTGTTCGTGCTTACAATTATCTGATATAAATCCTTCAGAACTGATTGGTGAAGAAATATACGATGAATTCGATTTTGAAGCTGCTAACGGAACTATATCATCCTTTGTTCCATCCGAACATGCCAATACTAACGGAACTGAAACATCTCCTGATGTTACGTCTCAGATCAACGACGTCTTCACCGCGACAACTACTGTTCTTCGCCCGCTCAACACCCGTGGTCTAAGCTTCTTACGCTCGACGAGTGCTCCTCCAAGTCCTCGCAATTGCAGCAGAGCCCTATCCGTGTTTTCTGCGCCCAGTCAAGCAGCCCAACCAAACACAAGCGTAGGACCCGGTGCTACTATCCCAACTGCGTCAGCGACCATCGTTGGGAACCCCGGACCAACCACAACAACTACCACCGACGCTCCGAAAGCCAAAGGGGAAATGCCCAAGGAATCCGGTGTCGTCTCGGCATCTGGAAGCATCTCTGATATTGGCATGCCTCGGTCTATGCTTATGAAGAAGCGCCCCCTCAGTAGCTCCGGTACCGTTTCCCCACTCGTCAGCTTCATGAGTCCCGCCACGTCGCGGACCACGTCTCCAGCACCCTCTCTCGAAGCTATCCTAATGGACAGAAAGCGTCGTTTAGCTGCCGCGGCTGCTGCTGGTAAAGACGCGGGCGCTATAACCATATCTCCTATTTCAGGGACGAGCGAGAACCACGATGCAAGGGCGCCAGCGCTGCGAGCATCGGCCATGTCTACCAAAGGCACGAGCAAATTCAAGAGCAGTCCCCTCGGAGGCGGCGAACAGACTGGCGTCGTCGTGGCGGAGAAGGTCAAACAAGATATCAAGGACCAGGCAGAGGATATTCGTATACCTGACGAGATGGACAAGGCCGGTCCGGACAAGAAAGAGGACGACTCTGGTTACTTATAACATCAGCCACAGAAGCTAGAGCTAGCCGATGCTCTGGCAGATCTCAGGCCCTGGATTGGTTTCTCACACGATACTTGCGCGCAGTACTTTGATGACTTTGTTTTCTTACTATGTTTCATTTGCGTAGGCTCGCCTTCGAGTCTCGTCTCAATCTGATTCTTTATATGTTGTCTGTGGTGGCATTGAGCCGCACTATACCATATCTACTACCCATCTTTTGGATATTTCCTTATCTCGTGTTTCACAAACTATTGATTATTAGTGTGTCTCCAGAGTGTTCCGAGTGCAACATCGAGTCTGATGATTATGGTGTGTGTGGAATAAAGAAGCTAACTCGACTCTAACTTCCAGCACCCAATCATCCCACAATTGGCATGCATCCCGTTGTCAAGTCCGTGCCGCGTAGTCCATCGCTGAGTCTCTTTTCCATCCCAGAACCCCTTCTCACACCCTCCTCCATCTCCAGGCCCACTCCTTTCAGACCATCCAAGACCGCGCGATACAACCTCTCCTCCGTAGGACCTCGAACCCCCCTACCGACAACCTTTCCATCCAACACGGCCAACGTCGCAAACGCCACCGGGAGACCGACACACCTCGACATCGCAGACGCGCTCGTGGTCCCATACGACACCAGCGAAGACGTATATACCTCGGTCTCGCAGTCGGGGGACGGGGCCTCACCTACCACGGGGCCGATGATGGACGCAGGCCGGGCGACGATCTCGTGCGAGAGCACGACGAGGTCTCGTTCGCCGGGGTTGTACTTGAGCTTGTACGCGAGCACGCGCGTGAGGAGGTCGATCGGCGCAACGGGCTTGGTGGGGAGCGGTGGCAGGTCGTTCGTCGGGGCGCTCAAAGGGGATGAAGGGGCGAGGCCGAACCATTGCAGTGCTTCTAGCGTGCGCTCGCGGTGCCGTTGGTCCGGAACGACGTTCGACAGCGCAGAGGCGACCGAACTCGGGTCCCCAGGGACCTCTTCGCCCATCTTTTTCGCCAACGCGAGTCGGGCGAGGTCAGGCCAAGACCGGGGCAAGATGTGGGACGACGGATCCGCGTCCAACAGCCCCATGAATTTGAACGAGTGCACGAGATCAGCAAACCCGGGGTATCTGTGTACCACGGACGTGAGACGTTACACGATGGTGTATTGATATACCATGGTTGGCCGCACCTCAAAGTGCCTCGCAAGACCGTTCGCAGGTCGTCGAGTTTTCCAAGTCCGTATGTATCCGCGTATGGGAGACTGTCCCTGTTGGCGATGCCCTCCAACTTTAAAACGTTGGAGATGGGAACGTCGGGGAAGTGGTGTTTCAGCACGTTCTCTCCAGGGATCTCCGTGACCTATCAAATCCAAGTCAGAGAGTGAATGCCAGAGATCAGTGATGCACCATACCTCCCCATTGAGCTTAAACCTGGCGCCGTTGAGTGCAGCATTGAGCACACCTCTCGGGCTCCAGCTAAATTTGTACCCCAGAGGGACGTCCGATGCCTCTGGAGCGGGGAGACCACCACAAAATGAAGTAAAGGATAGGACCTGCTTGTTCTCTTTCTCTATCTGCCTGAGCAACGAGAGCGCCGAGCAGTGGTCGATACCAGGGTCTAAGCCAATCTCGTTCAACAACACGACGTCGACGGAGACCGCGCTAAAGAGGCGGAACTTTTGGTAAGTGCTAGGGAGGACATGCTGGGCATGGATGAACGTTACCGGTCATGCAAGGCGCGCATAGCAGGCGATATGTATGACGCTGTGACCATGTGCTTGCCATGCTGTATACATAGCTCGGCGATAGATGGGTGGAACAGCACGGGTAGCAGGCTATAGACCCATCAAGCCATCTAAGCGCTCGGATTCATAGCATCAAATATGACCCACCTGATGACAACATCGGCACCCTCGATGAGCCGCGAGACCTTCTGTACATCATCGACGTCCAGCAAACATGCGCTAGCATTAGAGAGACTCCGAATCAAATCCTCAGCTTCTGTGCGCGAATTGCTGGCTAGTAGTTGGACATGTTAGGTGCGAAATTAATGTACACGAAGGATCCAATAAGTCCGCGGTGGTAGAATACAGATACAGATGGACTACTGACCGACGACCAACTCTACATCCGAGCGCTTGCATAGTTGCTGCACTGCAGGTCCGGCAACCATCCCGCTCCCAAGCATGAGGACTTTCTTTTTCCTCAGAGAACTCTCCAGCCTGGTGGTAGACCGCCGCCATTTATCAAGAGGTGTTTCCAACCAGGTATGATTTCCCTGGAGCTGACCGTCTTTGGCGATGGTGGCCATCCTCAATGCCTCGAAGTACTCCTGCCCTACAGACTGACCCCGGTACTCTTGAATCACGGCCTTCAAGTAAGGCATTACTACTCGACAGAAATGTTCGGATGCGTCTAACGGCACGCTGGACGGGAGGATATCCACAGACATAATTTGCACACTTGGGAGATGAGCCGGAAGTGTTGGAGGACGATGTTTGAAGAAGGGTTCTGAAATCGTAGATGCACGCGACATAAACTCGAGGCCACCCTGTCGAAGATGGATGATATATTAGGTGAGCGAGTCACGGAGATGTGCGAAACCACCCACTTCGAGATCACAACTAATATCGCCGATGATCCCGAACCTCGCACGACCGATTTCCGCAGCGCGGGTAAGTGCTATTGTCAAAGCGTCATTCGTCATGAGACGAGGGAACCCTGGAACCCAGCCAACTCCATTAAGGAAGAGAGTAAGATAAGGAGCTACCTATAAGCGAATTCGAGTCCAAATCAATATATGACGAGCAGACGCTCTGTACCTTTGTAGCAAAATCAGACTGGTAGACAGACGGATTTTCGTAATAATGCGCTCTGTCGTACTGACCGCCGTCGGTTCGAGAGAGGTATTCGGCGGCGGAAGCGTGGACTACGTATATCTAGGTGGCTCATCAATCCTCATGGTTTCTTAGTTATGGCTGAAGACCGGGTACCTTATGCAAGTCGGTATCTGGATGGAAACCATCGTTGAGACATCCAAGAACGGTCAGGTAAAGACGGCATACCTGGGTTGTTCACAAGAGCAGGGAGATCTTGTACGCTAACTTTCACAATCGGAAGCTCGCCCAAGATGGAGGATACACCTTGAGAAACATTGCCATTCCTAAAAAGGGAATCTAGAGGGCTGGAAAGAGGTGAGCGACACCCGCTTACCCTGTCAAACCGAAGACGAATGGACCAAGGCACTTGGGTGTCCCGTCCTTGAGGATTTCCTCACCGATGGCTCTCAAGGCGGCTCGCAATGATGGCAAAGCGACGTGGGTGTGAGGTCGGGGAGTGTGCTAGAGTCAGGAATTCCATAAAACAGTGTAGAGTTCAAACATCATTGTACCCACAAGAAATGGCGAAGCAATCCCGAGCTCGAGATGGGCGTGTGCTAACGCGGAAAGAGACTCGAGGGCACCGGCAACTAGTTAATATGAAACAAATTAGCGTCAAGGAACTATTGTTATATTCTGGTGTTCCCACCTCCAGCGAACCATCCAAAAGCAGCCGTTCTCTTCCCGTCAGCTCCCGTGAGGAGCTCGTAATCTATAAGTCTCGAGGGAAGGTCACGTTGGGGATCCTGGCTCAAGAAACGGGATAGCAACTCCATGTTAAAAGGCTGTCCCTTGGTAGTATGAGAGAACATAAAGTGAGTGCGAGGCACTGGCGAACCGAAGCTTGAAGTGCGTGGAGGAGACACCGGGGAGGTTATCAGCTCATTAAGTGGTGGTTCTTTGATGCCAAGGACGATGTGTGCGGGGTCAAGGTTGGGATGGATCCTTGCTCCAGCCTGTAATGAAACACCTTAGCCAAAATGAACCACCAGGGTCAAGTTGCCCGCCTCCAACTAGTATGTCACAGACCTTCACAAACTGTTGCACTGGAAAGACTCTCCTGTCGCAATCCTGAATGAGGACGTCAACATTCTCTTCGTGGACCAATGACTCGACGGCGTCAGGTGTCAATGGGCATCTCCTTTCCCAGATTCTGGTTGGGTTCTCGCGACGAATGCCAATAGTAAGCTTAGATGACGAAGAAGCGGCAGTGGCGGATGAGGCTCGTGGCACGCGCACGGCGTGTTGAAGCATCGAATCTTACAATGTCGCCAGAGTTGTGCGGGGAAGAGGGTAAAGGCCCAGTTATATACTCGCCTATAGTGGTGGACCATATCCGTGATCCGCCCGGCGATGTCACTCATTGATCGGCGCATCACGAAACCTCGGCCGGACAATAGCACGTGGGGATAGCACGTGGGGCACAGTGAGGTGGGTACTACAGTACATCAACTCGCTGACATATTTTCACAGGAGACGACTCACAGCCTGACACAACGGGCGGATCAGTATTTGGATGTGTTGTACTGCAATAAATGTCCAGGACGTGGTGAGCAATGGACAGCAATAAATATCACATTATGGTTTGGTTACTGTCAATCACCAACTACTCTAGCTACATCAGCAAAAATCCCAAACTTCAAATCCCAAACTCATGTTGCATATACTGTATAACACCTGTTGCACCCATCAACATTCCCCTGTAACATAGTACTATGTAGTGCTGATAAATTCTACATTGTACTACAGTAGTGTGCTGTTACATAAGGGTCAGCATTGACATAGCTCACTGTTAGTTGATGATAGACATCAGTTGAACATCATGAATGGGTGACAAACACTATATTTACAGTGCTTTTCAAAAGTTCGTGGAATTTGACCAAATCATTTGCATTTTTGGGCCATCATGTGTCTAGGACCCCAGATGTATCTCAGCTAGCAAATTGACACCCAACCAAACAAACTCAAACACATTCACTATTCTTCCCCTCCTCTATGTGCTGCACTCATCATGGCAAGCAAATTGATCAAGGAACAAAAAAGGTAAGCCAGAATGCCATTCCCTTATCCTGACACATTCTGGAAGGCATACAAAGATGATTGCTCAACATTGTCATTTGTTCTCATCTGCTTTCATCATTGTTCTTGTTGTCTCCCGCCTGCACTCCAAGTTACTTCACTCAATGTTATTGATTATTCAAGTTCTCACCCACCTTCATATGGTTTGTCACTTTCTGAGCTGTTGTCTAGGCTCACCTGCACTTTGTTTCACTCTTGCCCTCCTTTCATATGGCCCTTGGCCTTTGTTCAGTCTTGCCTGCACTCCTTTTAGGTGCTTTGTTATTATTTCCAATCCTGTATTTAGTCCAGTAGACTGTAGTAAGAATAATATATGTTTTTGTGGTCATACAGAGCAAGATTACAAGTGAATATAGGGTAATGTAAACTATTTTCAATGAGCTTGTGCTTGTTTTGTTGGTGGTCAATATCAGTGATGTGGAGTAGCCAAAAACAACTCCCTTGTGTGTCTGCAAGGGAGCCTGTGAACTTGATAGTAGTTTACAGGACAAGTCATAGTGTAACTAAGAGTGGACGCAGACTTGTGTGGAGTTATTGCAAGCTTGTGGTAGTTGTGCATGACTCTGAGTATATATACACATGTATAGTGTGTAAGATTTCACCCCTATTCACAGGTCTTACCCAATACCATCTCGCTACCTTAGCTAAGTCATGGCAACCTTAGCTAACTCTTCACCACCACAGTCTATTTATGGCCCCATTTCCCCTCTTTTTTCCCCTTCTTCTCCTTCGCTTTTTGTTTATCTTATCTTATCTCAGCTAGACCCGAATTCCTTCGTTATCTATCAGTGATCACTGATTACGTCATCCGGTATCACCCATTTTCGTTTCCCCTCTTGGACTATCATTACTGACCTCTCATTATGGTCTCTCCTAAATCCTGATCTCAGATCCACAGATCCAGATCTCAATTCGTTTCCCCCATAACCCAGGCAGTTTCCCCTTGCCCTTCTATTTAAGTACCATTTCACATGCATCAGTGATCCACCCCGATCACATCTCTTATCTCTCATTTCACCATTTACCTTAGACTCCCCCTCGCCCTAATGATCCAGACTATGATGTCACTATGACATCACATTATGTAACCTTCTAGTACATTCTATATCTCACACATGCCCTAAAGCAGTCCAGTATATATAGTTAGTCATTTACCCAATGTAATCTAGTTTTGGAATTCTAGTCTTTTACTCTTGAACTCGTGGTCAAGCCCACGTCCTGTTGACTATAGTATTTGGCCAGTTCTGCCTCATACTCCCGTTGTCCTGTTTGTGTTGTCTGTAGATTGGTCACTCGGTGCATTGCCTTGTGATTAGTCAAGGGTCTAACATAGTGGCTCAAAAAACTGTCCACATGTTTGGTCATTTTTCACTAAATGCGTTATTTCCCAATAACCCCTAACCCTTACCCTAACATATAGGTGTATAAAATAAAGCACTGACCCTTGGCTTTCTATCCATCAAGGTTTTAAGACATATGAATAAGAATTGATGAACTGGCAGCCATTTCAAAACAATCACTTATTTGGACAGTTTTTTGACTCTAAGTTTTGATTACATATATTGGACCCTAGCATGCTGTAATATGATTATA
>QFEM01003799.1:0-20691 GCA_003316205.1 Boletus bicolor
TTGGGTTCGTGCAAAAACGTGAGCCAGATGTGTTCGGCAAAGTGGGGGGCGAAGGGAGTCACGACCAAGATGGCGCTGCGAATCCAGTACTTGACCAAGTCGGCGTGCATACCGACGTCGGCGGTGACCTCGCGGTACCAATCACGGATGTTTTGGAACTCGTAGAAGCCATACTTCAATGCGTCCTTGTAGGAGGTGCTAGAAGTAGAGCGAAAGATGAGGGGCGCGGAGACACGATCGAAGGAAAGGGTGAACGTACGCCTCGTAGTGGTGCTTGGTAATGTTGATGTGATCGATGATCTCTTCCTCAAAGACGCGATCGTGGTAGTTTCTAGGGCCTACCCTTAACTTGGATTCGTCTTTCAACATGTCCTAGGCATTCTCGTCAGCGAACTACAGACGTGTGCAAAGAGCCGAATACGCACCTCGCACCATCCTAGCAATGTGTGCAAACGCAGAATATTTGCGTTTGCCGTCTTTTCGTCAAAGTTGGCATCCTCAATACCGTCACCAGCATCGGCCAAGGTCAAACGCATGGCGTCCGCACCAAACTTCTCGATACCCTCTCGGAGTGTCAACGAGTTCCCCTTGCTTTTCGACATCTTCTGTCCATTGAGCATCAAGTGACCATTCATGCGGACACCTAGAGGCCACTTGTCCTCCGGGAAGATGGCAACATGATTGTACAGTGTGAACGACATGTTGTTCTGTACCAGGTCCTTGCCGGACGAACGCATGTCAAACGGGTAAAAGTAGTTGTATTCATGCTTCATCGCGTCGGCTTTCTCTTTCGGGAAGGGCTCTGGATCGGGCCAAGGACCGTTGCAAAATATGTACTCCCATGCTTCGTCGGTCAGTTGTTCAGGTGTCACGCCCAAAGGGCCGATGGTGTGTCCGGTTATATCGCCGCCTGTGTCAGTCCAAGTAGTAGATCAGATCAAATCAGCAAAGGCAAGGTGGCGTGAATCGTACCTTGGAGCATATAGGCGACGGTGTAGTAAGCCATGTAGATCGTTGAATCACTCAAGCTTTCAACCATGAACTGAGGATCCCATGGCATCTTTGATCCCAAGCCATACGTGCGCGCACAAGCCCATTTGTTCAGCCAGGCCAAGGTTGTTTCGTACAAATTACGGGTCTCCGCTGTCCAAGTATTCATGTTCGCCAAGAGTCTGATGAGAAGAAAAGTAAATGGTCAATGCAACAAAAAACACGCAAATCCAGAGAAACAACACACTTCTCGGTCTGTGCTCTCCAGACTGGTTCACCGTAGTCCAAGTACCACTGGTCCATCAGGGCAACGACACACTCGTCCGCACTACGCGACATAACCAAGTGCTCGGGCTCTGCGTAGGCGACAGCCAATCCTTTTTCAATCAGCGCCGCGCGAATTTTTGGTCTGGCAGTCTGCACCGATTCCCCTATATATTCACCGACGATCATGATACCACCGTAGAAACCCTCTTTGTACGCGATCTCCTTTGCTTCTGCGAGCGCCTTGGTGTCTTTTGGTGATTGGATCTTCAGTTCTTTGCAAGCCTCGACGGCGATGAGGTCCCCGTATTTTTTGGTCTTGAGGACAGGAATGGGTGCGAAGTCCAGCCATTTAGGATCCACTTTGTAGTGCTCGGCCTTTTTACGCAGTTCTTCCGTCGTTATGTAATCGTCTGGCGAGTCGGCAGGTGCAGAAGTGACTACCCCAGTTCCCTGTCATACATATCTTGAGTGTCAGTGTTAAGACGAAATAAATGAGATTGCTGTACCATGTTTGCTTTGACGCTTTCCATCGGTAGGACATATACTTCGGGCATGAGACTGAAGGGGGCTTTGACTTTGGTTCCGACAATGCTTGCGCCATCGATCTCCAACAATTGCACGACCTGCCCGCGTGAGGGAGAGAGGCCTTGGAAGGCCATATTGCGCGCTGCTCGGTATGTAACGAGGAAGGCATCATTGTCGTTTACCGCAAAAACGCCGTACTTCAAGGATGGACCAACGAAACAGTTCGTTTGGCCATGCCTACAACCGAATAGGTTAGCGAAACAAATCTGGGGATGTGAGCATGAGGAATCGTACGTTGTTTCCGAGCGCAGGGTGGCAGGGACCAAGTACACTGTTCTTCCTCCAACTTTACCCTCGACGGCTGCCTTGGCTGCGGGGCTCCATTCGATCACTTCCATTTTGATTCCGAGGTACTCCAGTGGGCCAACCCCTTCTCCATCAGATCGATCGTGATCCATGCATGGCTGGCCGTCTTTGGGACTGTAGATGGTGTATCGTTCGCCGAACTTGACCTTGCCAAGTCCGTACAGCTTGATCATCTGCCATCGAACGAAGGAGTCATAGTAGGGATTGATATCGGTGGTCAGGAAAGCGCGACGCCAGTCTATCCGGTTACCGATAGCGCGGTTATCATCCTAGGTTAATATGAGGCGTCAAAGAAGATGCGATTACGATGTGAAACATACTATGCAGATCGGTGGAAAGTAGGACAACCAGTAATAAGGATCAGCAAACTTTTTGATCTCTTCGCGAGGCACGCCGATGGAATCCATGATTTGGAATTGATAGGTCAGACCTGTGGCCTTGGCAGCTAGCTTTCCCTTGGTCGCTTTTCCAACCTGCGCAGTTGGTGGAGTAGGGCCGTTCCCGGTCACCTTGGGAGTCTCGTCTTCCGCGTTGGGATCGTATCGCTCAAAGTTTTCACCGAAGAGTTCCATCTCGCGGATGATTTTGTCTGATGATGCCTGATGGAGGCAAGACCTGCGTGAATCATCAGACCAATGCAGGAGCAATGTAGACACACTTTGATTGGCATCCCGGTCGCATGAAAACCGTGAGGGAACAAGACGCGCTTTCCGAGCATGCGTTGGTATCCGGCAGCAAACTCGACTTTTGAGATAGTGAAAGCATGGCCGAGGTGCAAGGAGCCATTCATGTAGGGGTAGGGAACGTTTCCAAACCACTTTGGAAATTTTTCCTTGATCTGTTCTGGGGAGAGACCCCGGAGTTCGTCCTGTGAGGGAGCAGTGGTGTCGAAGAGATGCTCTTCCTCCCATTGAGCTTGATATTTCTTTTCCAAGGATTTCAAGTAATCTCGCTTTGCTGTCTGGACGCAGATGAGTGTGTCGAAAGAGAAATCGAGCAAGAGACATGCCTGAGCGAGTTCTAGGGTATTAGCCATACTGTGTGATACTCGACGGACCTGAGGATGATGTGTATATATTCTACAGCGCCAGGGAAGGCGAACGGACGTGGTGTATCGCAACAGACCTGTAATCGTGATGGGGAGAGATTGTGATCAGTAATTTTAAAATTTCTATGCCGAGTTCATCCCGGTCTGACTCGACCAAGGAACCCTTCGGCTATTTGTTCAGTCACCGACGCAAACATGCACAAACTAAATGTCACACACGCGTCTCGTCACGCGTGACAGGTTCATCGACATCATGCCCGGGCCATGTAACAACAAGAGAAAGAAGAAGCAACACAAGAAGCCCTCCCAAAATCAACATGTCCCACAACCAACAGCGACTCTTCCGGAGCCACCCCAGCAAATTCACGACCTTGATGTCACTGTCCACGATACCCCTCATCCATGCGATGACGGGAGTTTCATCGCTGCCCCTAACATATACGATCCTGGTAACGGGCCTCGCGTTCGCGATACGCGTGCCTTTCTCTCGTCTTTCTTTGCTCAGCCTCCTGCCTCGGATGATTCATTGTGCGCGGAGTTTGCCCAAGAAGAGATCCTACAAATGCTATCCACTGTCCTACCCGAGGAAACAGCCATGGTACGTTTTATCTGCTTGAATCGGCTCGCGCGCACCGACACCTGTATAGATCCTGTGGTACAACAAGAGTCGGGCCACGGGTCGTGTCTGTCCTTCGTGTCGACGCTTGTATAGTTTGGGCGACGTCCTACCGGACCTTGTCCAGGACACTCCCAAGTTCTTCTCTGAGACTCGATCACCGTACCTTGCTCGTGAACAAGAGATATCCGGCTTATGTAGGCGACCGCCCAGCCGTGGGACGATGTATTGACGATTCAACTTCATAGGTTCACCACTCTGCTTCATCGTGGCATCTTTCGGTCACCCCGGTGCCATCAAGACTACTTGGGGCCTTGTGGCAGAAGAAATAGACGATCACACTTGGGAACTCCTCAACAGCCCAGGCTCGGGTGCAGGTGACCAGGGACTCAGCCTGCTCGTCAAAATGGCGCGACTTCCTGACTTGGGCCTGGGACAGCTGTGTCTGCCTGACGTTGATTTCGAATCCGATGGCTAGTATCTCATCCCATCAGACTACTCTATCTGCTTTCGAGGTAAGCTCTGAAACCAGAGTGTTTCTTTGCGCAACTGAGAGACACACGCAGCCTGCATTCGCGCATCTATCTATGTATACTTTAGATCTCCCCATAATTAGGTACAGGGAACACACGGGACAATATCTATGTAGTGGTGAATAGGCTTTGGGTTACTATTGAAGAGATCTACGTCAATATTTGGCATGTCGGAGACCCCCCAGAGAGAAGTGGTTACGCCGGTGGACCGAAGAGGCCGGCCGAGAGAGGGATGGAACACGCGTGATCCAACGCGTCGACGCGCCGGAGATGTCCGGGAATGACAGCTTGTTGAACGGCGCTTACGTAAGCGAGTCCGTGCTCAATTCTCACGGTTGGAAAATGCCAGGTGTCCCCTTATACGAGGCTCCCACCCGCCAAACGCTCCCAGCCAACCTTGCCTATAGCTGTACTGTGCGGTCCACCCGCCTAAATCAATCACTCCCCTACCACCCTTCACTGTAGCATACAACAAAGGTTGGCCCACCTTTCTATTTTATTCATTCATAGATCGTCTTGCTTGATGCTTGACGATACCCGACGACCCTTTTTGTCCTCTTCGCTCCCAGTTGTCGAGGTTGTGCTCCGTCACGCCCGTGCTGGTACTGTGTTTGTTTGGCCACCGACGCGTCAACGCGCACCGTGTTCCACAACACTCCACATGACTTGCACACTGTTTCGCGTGTTCACGACGTGTTGAATCCTTTACTAATTCGTCTTTTCTCTCCTAGATGCCCAAGGAAGCCAAACCCAAGGTTCGTTCACCGCACCTTGCCTGCCAAACACCCATATAGCTGCATATATGCTACGTTTTACTTTAATCCATACCATCCTTTACCTTTTTTTTCATACGTTGTTACTCACACTCGTCAGCAGCGCAAGGCTGCCGAGAAATCTGAAGCCAAAACTTCCAAAGGCAGCAAGTCAAAGTCCAAGGGGGGACCAAAGCGAGCTCTTTCTGCTTACATGTTCTTCAGCCAAGACTGGAGAGAGAGGATCAAGACCGAGAACCCTGATGCTGGGTTCGGTCAGTGGGTCCCTGTTATCGTGTGATATCCATCTAAAGTCAGTTCACAGGCGAGGTCGGCAAGCTCCTCGGAGCGAAATGGAAGGAACTCGATGAAGACGAGAAAAAGGTAAGCATGTTCGTGGATCGTCTCGCATATGTGCTAATATTCCATTCAGCCTTATCTTGATATGGCTGCCAAGGATAAAGCACGAGCTGAGGAGGAGAAAGCATCCCTGGCTGGCGTAAGTCCGCTTCTGCTATACTATCCCCCCCTAATTGACCTCAGAACCGAAAGGCAAAGACCGTCTCCAAAGAGAGTGGCGGTGAAGAGGTTGCTGACGATGACGAGGAGTAACCGTCGAAACCCCATGATGAGTCTGTACATATTCAAGACACTGTCTTTCCTCTCTCCCTGTTGCAACCTAATCACGATTCGCCCCCTCCCTTGACTGTCCCTAGTATAATAACTCCCGCCGTTTGCGAGACATGTGCCTACCAACCCTCCTTCACCCCGTATATTTTCTCTCTTCGATTGTAACTTGCTCTTTAAAATGCTTCTGTGCTCTCATGTCTTTGCTCGCCATTATTCCTCGTACACCTGGTTCCATGTGTTGTCCGTATTTGCTGCGCTCAAAAATGATTGTATCCAAAGTTTTACGATCACAACACGTTCGCCAGTGCCTGTGTTGACGGCATGAGCCCTCCAGAACCCCGCGAGTTGTCGTTTCGGATTGGATCGTTGTGGCACCGGGTCAGCTGACGTTGTCACGTGCGTTCCATCGAGACGCGAATCCAATTTGCCGCGATGGCTCTGCCTCGCTCATCTACTACGCGATGTCTCACGGAAAGGGGAAGGTGAAAGCATCTGCATACCAACAGAGTCAGGTCGCACCCCTTATCACTTTGCACCATATGCTGATCATATTGCTATGCAGGGGTTTTAGACTCGATCCCTGCCCCTCTAGGTATAGAAACCTTACATTCAAAGATTTCGCGGGGTGTTGATCTAAAATAACGCAGAACCAGATTCCGACCCAGAATTTAATGCCGGGGTGTTTGTTTACGAGACGAAAATGAAACTGAAACGTGGTCATAAATCGTCGGATGCGTCGCCGTTCCGCAAGACCCGGACGAGACGGAGCGACATCCTCGGTGCTACTCGACCCTCGAGTAGTTCTGGTGAGTATATATTTGTGTGTGGATGTTATATATATGCTTGTATGTTACAGGAAGGACGTCCCGTCGCGCTGGAGAACCTAAAACGAATCCTCTCTTGCAATATTTCGGTATGGAAATGTAGCATTGCGGATCTCACTGATGTGCATGACCTTGACTTATTCAGGCGATGACCTGGATCTACACTCTGCCTCCGAGGATGAAGAAGGCGCAGAAGTAGATGACGAGGTGTCAGACGTCGGCTCACACAAGGACAGCGACATGGAGGAACCTGTTGTCTCTAAAACATTGACGGCGTTTTCAAAATCTAAAGAGGAAACACCTAATACAGGCGGCGTCACCACAGTTGCGGATGATTCTGAGACGGAATCAGAGTCGGAAACAGAACTGGTTGTACAAACACTGAAACGCAAGTCACCCTCCTCCTGTCAAGTCATGCCCCCGTCAAAGCGCAAGCAGACGCTTCATGTGGAGGGTATGTCATCAACTATCTAGATCTTCCAGTTCTCGAGCCAAATCGTTACAACTTACAGATGATTCTGAGACCGAATCAGAATCAGAGGAGGATGAACTCGTGAAAACTGGTATGCGGTCCTAAATGCTCTCTGTTGTAACTAAGAAACCTGCCTTCTTCCAGCCCGACTTGTTTCTCCTGTCTCATCAGACTCCGAGACGGAATCTGAAGACGAAGAGGACACGATTGCCAACCCTGTCTGCACTTCCCTCGCGCTACGCTGTTTTCCTTGTATTAAATACGTCTTCTACAGGCATTTAGTCCTCGACCAGGCTTCCCGCTCAACGAAGATCAGAAATACCTCAGTCCCTTTGTTCTAAACCGTGAGAAGGGTATCATGGTACCAGCTGCGATCAACACTTATTTAAGAGAATACCAACGTGAGGGTGTACAGTTTTTCTGGGACTTGTATGACGAAGGACGAGGCGGACTTCTCGGTGATGATATGGGACTTGTATGTCAAGTTTCTTGTTTCTGCTCCTGGCTCTGAGGTTCCCTTCGCACTGCTTTGCTTATAGGGTAAGTGCTGATGGACCGTACATCGGAGCATCCCGCGTCTTAGTCATGGTATGATATTGTAGGTAAGACTATCCAAGTGATATCATTCCTCTCTGCTATCATGAAGAAGCACGGGGATCGGAGAGATGTGGATCGGAGACGGAATCATGTCTCAAAGCTCCAAGACGGTATAGAATGGAAAAAGCATCGAACTCTTCCTCCCGCGAATGCCGTATGGCCGACTTGCTTGATCATCGCACCGTCCACGGTAGTCGCCAACTGGGAGCGTGAGTTTGAGACGGTGAGTACCTTCAGGTTTTCGAGACGAACCTCAGTCAACTGGCAAGCCATCAGTGGGGCTATTTTGAAGTCGGTTCTTACACTGGCTCGCCGACGCGGCGAGAGGAGGTCCTCACAGATTTCAAGATGGGACGTCTAGATGTAGGTAGGTGTAGGTTTTCAGTTCGACTTTCGAAAAAGGCTCACTAGTATTTACGTAGTAATCACTTCGTTCGATCTCGCCCGCAAGGATATCTCGTTACTCGACGAGCTACCCTGGTCGGTTATTATGGTCGATGAAGCGCACCGTGTCAAGAACCCCCGGTCCAAGATTACCAGGGCGTACCACCAGTTTACGTGCATGAGGCGCTTCGGCTTGACGGGAACAGCGATACAGAACTCTTACAACGAGTTGTGGACAATTCTTGACTGGACGAACCCCGGGCAACTGGGGTCGATGAAACAATGGAAGGGTTTCGTTGTCAAACCGTTGACTGTGGGTCAATCGGCGAATGCGACGGAAGAGGAGAGGACAAAAGCGTTGGTACGTTGCGACGTCTTGCATCGTGTAAAGAGTATGGCCGATCTTCTGTAGGCTGTTGCAGTGATTGTCAGGGACCAGTTGCTGCCAAAGTTCTTCAAGCGAAGGTAAGTTATCTGCTACTGTACCACCTCGGCCATCGGACAGTCTTCCAGGACCAAAGATATCATTAAGAATCAGGTAAATAATTTAGCTCTCGGTCCCGTATCCTGTGACATACAAATATTGCGCAGCTACCAACTAAAATCGACGAGGTCGTCTTCTGTCCTCTGACACCGCAACAACTCAAAGTATACAAGCGCATTCTTGCAATGGACCCAGTCCAGAACATCATCCAGAAGGACGAATTATGCGATTGTGGGTCAAGGACAAAGTTCGTTTTTAATGAAGAACGCTAGTCAACGGTCGCTGATATTTCTCCAAGGCGTAAAGATTGTTGTCATCCTTTTGGGAAGGGAGACGTCCTGAAATTCACGTCAATTTTGATCAAGATCTCGAATCACTTGGCACTGATCCTCCCAGGTAACGCGATTTGTAGATTAAATAATCACATAGTTGACAAGTGTTTTAGCCCCCAACGATAGTCAGGATCAGGTGAGAGATCCAGGGATCTGATTACACCTCGCAGTCTTATTACAAACAGACCATCCGGCATCGCGAGCTCGCCGAGCTCGCATTTGCAGGGGAATCCATCCCAAAATTCGGGACAGCGATGATGCAACCATCTTTCTGTGGTAAATGGACTGTGAGTAGTACATGGCCTCGATAGATGTGCGCATCTAATGAAATGGTCCATAGGTCCTCGATACACTGCTCAAAGATTGGAGAAAGGACCGATCGAACAAGGTTCTCATCTTTACAAAATCAGTCAAGTTGCTTGATATGCTAGAATTCCATCTCAAGAACCGCGGTACGATGAAATCATTCTTGAAAGCCCCGTTTGTTCATGCCAACACAGGTTACGGTTTTCTGAAACTAGACGGATCGACAAATCAGCCCGAGAGTAAGAAATAGAGCGTCACGTTTGGCAGTGGAGAAACTCACTCCATACAGGGATGCCGATGATTGATAAGTTTCATCAAGATCCAGATATCTTCATATTCCTGATCTCCACCCTGGCTGGGGGGACTGGTCTGAACCTGACTGGCGCCAACAAAGTGGTTATTTTTGGTAAGTGCCAACGAATCGCTGGTTCAGTTTTTGGCGAGAATAACGCTGTACAGACCCCAACTGGAGTAGGTACACTCCACTTCACTTCGTGCTACCTATCATTGACCACTGAATTCACGTTTAGATCCCGCCCATGACCTACAGGCTATGGATAGGGCCTACCGTTTCGGTCAAACCCGTGACGTTCACGTTTATCGACTCCTGGGAGCAGGCTCGGTTGAAGAATTAATCTACGCTCGGCAGCTTTACAAACAACAGCAAATGGCTATTGGCTATCAAGCTAGTGTGCAGACCAGGTGAGGATTTGTGTCCGAATAGTTGAGAGTTGAACCCAACAGGTATGGTGTTGTCAGGTATTTCTCGGGGGTACAAGGAGATACCAGTAGACAAGGCGAGCTTTTCGGTGCAAAGAACATATTCAAACTTCACGAGAATACCCTTGCTACCAAACTGGCGGTAAGCTTTGGGGATCGGATTCGCGGTTATGGTACCTGGACTTACAAGCCTGACATCAGATAGAAAAAGCATCCATCATTGAACTTGACTGGGCCCTGGGGCATCTCGGGGGGAAATCTAGGCGGCGGTCAAGAGCCAAGGATGACTGGGTGCAAGAAGCAGACCAAAAAGGGGGGAAGGAAGAGGTAGATATAATATCCTTATTGTTCAACCCCCCGGACACTGACATCTCTTGCAGGCAGATCTACGAGGGTTGACTGCGCTACTCTTTGATGATGGTGAGTGAACAATCTATCTATTCATTCGAGAGAATGACGAGGCGTTTGCGTCAGACCCTCCAGAGGTTCCCGAGGAGAATGATATACAAAAGACGCTGAGTGCAATTGGCGTGAAGTACAGTCATCGCAACGATGACGTGTTACTTCCTAGTCGGATCGAGGAGGAACGATCCCGGAACGCGCTCAAGGTACAGGTCATTTTGGCAAAGCTCGTTCAGAAAGCTCAACTTACTTCAGGAACATAAACGACGCAAAGCCGCGGCAAGAAAATCCAAGGAGGCTGGGGAGATCAAGACTAAACGATCAAAGACGCCGGAAATGGAGTGGCCTCCGAAGCGTAAGCATCACAAGGCGCCACTCACGCAAACGAAAAAGTGAGTTGGTAGTTCTTTGGGTATGCATCAATTCATGAACATGGGTGTGTGCCTTTAGGCTCGCGTCCCGCCAAATAGCCTTGATCGAGCTGGGATACATCAAGGACCCGTCACATGTGCCTGTATTCGCCCAGTCCTTGTGAGTCTTGGTTCTAGCCGCGTTGACACTTTGGCAAGTTGTTGACCATTTCTCAGCGCGAGAAAATCTATTGAAGAGCAAGAAGAAATACTTGGTAAGCTCGATGAACACGCGCGACATTATTCTTAGGGTCAGGTGTGATGTTGGCGGCGGTCTTCAGTAGGTTATGTATCGAAGTACTCGCATGTATGTTTACACGGATAGAAAAGATTCGTCGGAAGCTCTTGTTTGAGAGCGTGTTGAATCGGAACCAAACCGTTTTGACGATATCCACGTTGCAATCATCGTCTCTATGTTGGGGCGAGACTCCTCCCCCGGAGCGATACCAAGGTCTGGAGTCAGTGAAAGGTGACGATCTTGGAGCAACAGCGTTGGGACCCCATCAGCAATGACTAGTCCTCCCAACAACTTATAGTTCAGAGGTAAAATCAGAAAGTAGGCTAGTTTTAATGCGCAGCAGGAGAAGGAACTGTCGTTTGGATGAAATCTTTGCCGCAATCACCGTCCTTCGGGGACGTACGGGCGACTGGCACTCACATTCGCTCGAACCCGGAGTCTCTGCAACCACCTCCAATCGCACCGTTGCGCATGCCAGGAATAGCACCGTCTACACGCAACAGGATAAGGTTGGCCTGAACTCGATACGTCCCCAATAGTCTGAAAACTCGACCGCGACCTTGCGAACGGGATGGCTTTTGAGATGGAATGGACTCGGTGAGACGCGCGAGGAGCTCTTCTTTTGCCCCAAGTTGGGCGACATAAGCAGTAACGAACAATAGGCCGTTGACGGCAACGCCATCCAGTGTTTGAAGCGCCACTAGCGAGTCATGCCACACTGATCGACAAACCTAGTCGAGTTGCCAACAGCCAGAGGAGCCCGGATCCCTGGAAGTACCTTTGGTAACTGGTGCTGTAAGACAGCCGTTCATTTTAGCTGTTGTGTCGATGCGGCAGCGAGCGGCCTGGCGCAGATTGAAAGCCACCAGCCATAACAATAGATCATCGCTCGGGTAGGGTCTTGTAATAGCGCGCAGCTTATGTTCCGCCATAAGTGACCCTACATGAGGTGACGTGAATATGCGATTTTCAAAGACCAATCAACCAATCATACTCGCTGCCAATCACATCCTGGCCATAACTTAAGTTCATGCATGGCTTCGTGGCTTTTCTATGGCCATGGCACTTCAAACACTGATTCCGCCCAGTAGTAACCCACGTAATCCCCTTCTGAAGTGTACAAACTCGGAGACGAATGACATGAGGCTGCCTTCATATAAGTAGTTGGCTGCTCAAGGCCACCCAGCCACCCCATCCTTAGGTTGTTTGCATCTGCCATGAGTGCGGTTTCATTTGGGTTGACGTGGGGTCCTGGGTTGATAGGTAGGCAAAAAGATCCGAGAGCGCTGATGATCAATGACTAACCGTCTCTGTAGGTATGATCGTTGGATTAGCGTGCGTCGGTCTGTCCATTCACGATTCGTTTAAACATGACTGACCTCACATTAGCTTGTATGGGATTGAAGCCAGTCAATTCGTATTCTACACGCAAGCGTTTCCACGCGACAAACTCCAACTAAAAATGCTGGTAAACATTTCCAAATGTACAATGTTTCCGGTCCTCTTTATCTTAATATCCTCCTCCGCAGGTGTTGATTGTCTTGTGCGTTTGCCCGCATGGGGTTTGTCCTATGGCTGACTTTCCACTAGCATCTTTGACAGCACACATACGTTCGTGTCCGTATGGTTCTACTATCGCCTTTTGGTCGAGTGCCGGTTAAATGCCTCGCCGAGCTGTGTGATCTATGTTCCTCCGTAAGTTACGGCACAAAAAATTGATCCTCGAGTTGATGTTGCTGTTCACATTAGATTATTCATTGTGAGTGGCCAGTTCATCTTAATTCGGGAAGTACTGAGTACACAAAGTTTGCTGCTGGTATCCTCGTAAGTGGCACGCGCCCTCGACCGAAGGTTTCGTGAATAACGCTATTCAAGTACTGGATCACCTTCACAGTCCAAAGGTAGCCTCTAATATAACTGTACTGACGCCATGATCTCATGACCCATGGTAGCTTCTACGCTCATCGAGTCTGGATAAGTAAGTGGTCACGGAATTCTCTCTCATCGTTGTTAATGTCTACCTTACAGTCAGTGGTCGGAATCGGTTCATCACATCCGCCGTGGTAGGATATGTAGATACTATTCACGAAGATGAGCTGAATTCCAAGTGACAGTTTCTGTTTGCCCTTGCTCAGCTGGGTAAGTAATCGAATAAAAATTTCTGATATACTTGATACAACCATATGCCAGTGCTTGGATTGCGTTCGTGTCTCTTCATTCCTACTTGCCTTGATTGATATAACTGAAGACACTGCAGTGGCTACAGTAGACTCGTGGGTAGTCAAGTGGTATACCTCCGGGCTTTTCAGTGATGGTTTTGCAGAATCCGCACGCCGACATTCCAAGCTCTATACTCCACTAAGGTACGGTGTTGCGAGACTGCGGGTACTAGGCTCACGCCCAGGTCACTAGTTCTTGCCACTGGCCGCAGTCGCGAGCGCTGTCTGTGATGCGATCATCACGGTGTCTATCATGTATTACCTGCGGCCGATGATGATAGGTGTAGCTGGGTACTTTCCTTCCCTTATTGCGCATGGAATTTTATCCAAGTCTCAGCAGACGAGGTAACTATATCAAGCAACTGAGCACCGTCTTCATTCAGATGGGACTTTTCTCCTTGTAAGTCTGCGTTTGAATACCTTGAGCACTGTGATGCAATCTTTATTTCTTGTCATGTAGTATCAATACATCAGTAGTGGTGATCTTGGTAAGCGCGCTGCCAGAGAGCACACGTTGAATCGTAATTAATTATCTTCAAGTACTACATACAGGACGGAGGGTCTCTTCTAACTGCTGCGCCGAGTTTCATACTTAGCAAAGGTGAGCTCATGGTCGTTCCACATAATTCTCTCACCAGATTAATCGATCCTCTGTCAACAGTATATGTGAACTCCATGCTCGGCGTGTAAGCAGATCTGATTCAGGTAACGTTGACTTGCATAACCAATTTTTTTTTCCAGGCTGAATGCGCGCAAGCCAATCCGGGAAGAACAGCAAGCTCGAGCTGAATGTACCATAGAGATTCCGGCAATACCCACTATTATCTAGCCTGTCGAGAGGAAGGAGCTGCATCTTCATACATTTGGGGGAAAGCCCGAATTTTCGACGGTGTACTTCAAAACAACCTCAAATCCTACACTTTAAAATGACGATCTGTTAAAAGTCTAAACTCGAGCCTTTATAAAAATTCTTCGGAGAACGACACAGCCCGATCGAAGTTTGTTGATGTGTGTTGGAAACAAAAGGTAATGATAAACAAATTCAAATAAGTAGTGTTATAGGACCAACAGTCGACCAATATTCATACCGTCAACTGAATAACACATATCCATTGTAATCTCGCGTCTCTGTCTCAAATGCCCGCCTCTGATCGTTTTGGGGCTGCAAAACCCCCCAGTCCACGTAAGTCCACAAAGTCCAGGATAGTATCCTTTGATATTCACGTTGGTGACCCGTTGCAGCAAGGTTGAGGAGCACGGATTTACCCGAAGACATCGACGGTCAGTCAGTCGAACCGGAACCGTTTCTTAGCGGACATCCTATCTTGCCGGAGGACATGGGTACGTGGACCTTTGTGGCGCGACTAGTTGAACGACTTACCTCCGCCTGCAGACATCGCTGATCTGACACAGGCACAGCTATATGAAATGAATCAAGTAAGTATACTCGTCCAGTCACATAGGCTTCTCCGGTGACTGCTTTCCACAGAGGCTCCTCGAGGAGAGCATGGGATCGGAGCGTTCTCTGGTCTCTCCACCCGAACCCACGTCTGTCCTGCGTGTTGAATACTCCAATTCCCCCAAATTTCTGGCTCAGATAGATGCTCTGATCAACCGAGGGTATAGGATCATAATACGTGCTAAAGGTTGGTTTTACATCTGCACCTGTGGCGCGATCGAATATCTCACTGTACACTTCTTTAGGCGATGGTGATTGTTTCTATCGAGGTGACTTTACCCTGTCTGTTGTGATCTCACTTTTGATGCATTTCAGTTCCTTAGCGCTGGCATTTGCCTACCTGGATCGCCTTATAAGCTCTGCGGGGCGTAATAAAGAAGATAGGTTAGCTGTGACCAGGGATATGCTTGCGATTGCCGGTTTCGACGATTGTGTCTATGGGCAACCTTATGAGATCCTCCAGAGCTTGGTCCACCCTCATCCGGCAAGTCGTACGAGCGCAAAGGAAGAGCTTTGGCAGACTTTTACAGATCCAGCGAGTACGCCCACAATCTAGATGTGGATCTGCCTGTCTCACTCATTCCCCTAGCGTCCAACTACATCGTGATGTACATGCGTCTGCTGACTTCCGCCCAGATGCGTGTCGACGAACAATTTGCAGACTTTCTTTTCGACCCCGAGTCACAAATGCAAACCTCCGTTGATGATTTCTGCAGGCGATTCGTGGAGCCCCTTGGAAAAGAGGCAGGTGAGTGTATATACGCGTCTCTCAGCGACGGACTACCGCATCTTGAGGGACAAGACCATGTCCAGGTGGCTGCACTCGCACAGGCGTTGAACGTTCACGTCAAGGTTGCTTACTTGGATGGACACGCCGCAGATGGCAAGGTCAACTTTGTTGATTTTTCAGAGAATGTGTCGGGCGGTGCTGTGCCACTAGTTTTACTATACCGGTGAGCGGTTGTTGTGTCAATTCCGATCGGCGTCGTTGATGATCCGTTGGCTAGACCTGGTCATTATGATATCCTACAGAAGAATGCCTGAAAGAACGACCGAGGTCCGGTGGGAATGACTATAAAAATATATTCACAACATATTCCATGTACGATATGCATACCCGGAGGGTGCCAGAGGAATACAATGTAGTCTCCACACCGAACATTAATGGTAATGCTCACCAACACCTTTAGTTGGACTATGTCGCGTGGAAACGCTCGCGTATAATTCCAACTTCCCCATACAAGCTAGCATGAAGTCAATCATGTGTACAAACCACATAATCGTGACTGGATTGAAGGTGCTCGTTTTATCCAAAGAGTTCTGGCCCAGTCATATTACCGCGGAGAAGCAGTTCCCACCGGCTATGATTCGTGATGGCAGTAGGTTAGTCCGTTGCCTTGAGCTCATTTACGACATCCACCACCATATAAATGTCCTTGTTCCCAGCTACCTATCGCAGACTACCCACCCTCTTCCAATTTCTTCCCATCCTCCCACTGATGCAACTACACAAAGCTTCCAACATGGCTGACCTCCATCCTTCAGGTCGTTGCAGTAGTGACCGCAGGTCAATATCGTCATCAAACGAAGATATACCATCTAGTATGGGAACCAGACCTTTCCAGTGAAAGTGAGCATGTCGTCCTGCTGCATCCTGCCACAGATACTAATCATTTGTTTATCACAGCGCTTCTCCACAATGATACTCAGGATCACTCCCCAACTGGGGGGTAAGCATACCCTTTGTTATTGGTGCTATGGTCTCCATGCCTTCCTCGTCGCCATCCACATCATGCTTTTTGGAATGTTGTTCATCCACCTGGAGCATTCATTCTCGATCTCAGTCAACAACACGACTGTGACTGTTGTCTTGAGGGTATTTCTCCATGAATTTTACTTGGTATGTTTGTGTGACCTTTCTCAGTGGATGATGGTGTGACGACTGTGTCAAAAAGATATACACTGCAGTTCTGGTGCTCTTGACACAACAACTTGCATTATCTGTGATCATGGTGCAGTGACTAAAGCTCATGGCAGTACATGATATATCTGGTGCATGGAATGGAATTGGGGCTGCAATCAGTGCTCTATGGCAACAAACCAAGGTTGCATCCTCACCATCAGCATTAGTCTTGGTCTTCATATACTTGAGCTGGATCTCAGGCTTGCATATTATCTCAACATCTGTCATCCAATTTGAAGCCTTCAACAATACTGTCACAAGTGTTGTTCAATCATCATTAGCACCTTCCTCATCTGCCGACTTCTCCACTCTTGATTGGGGTGACATCTCTCCATTGATGACAATGTGGCCACTATTGTCAACTGCTGAAGGCCTGTCTGGAAGTACTCTGTTTGATGTGCCATCATCTGATTATGCTGTTATGATGACCCGGGGAAAGGGTAATCATAAAGGCCTTCGCTGGCTAGGAGTTGCTTGGAGAGCGACGATGCAGTTCTGCTTAGGGGATTCTGAACGGCAGACGAAGTGGAGTACACTAGGGTCTTCCCTATGTATGAGACTGTTATGATGGCCAGGAGGCTATTGTAATGGGGCCTTCGCTGACAAGGGAGTCGCTTGGAGAGCAATGATGCAGTATCACCTGGGGGTTTCCTACAGGTGAACGAAGAGGTGTACACTAGGGTCTTCCCTATGTATGAGACGAGGGAGTACACGCTAGGGGTTTCCTACGTGCGGGTGACAAGGGTTCAACTAGAGTGAGAGCTCGTAGGTTGACAAGTGTTGAACGTTGTAATACTTATATGTATAATAGTTCACACGCTCATTGTATTTAGATACAAACTCAGCTGTGCTGAGTAAAAAATCAATCTTGATCTCGAACCAGCGCCCATTCCATTAAACCAGGAACATCAGGTATGTAAGCTGTACATGGCTCTGCCAATACATGCCCGCTTCAACAGGTTATGAGCCCCGCCTATGCTAAATGCACGGCGACCATGCCTACTGAGTCGACGCGTTTTTACGCTTGACTCAACGCTTAAAAAACACTCTGTGCGTTTTCACGCTGAGTGGGTTCGAATGTAGACATGTCTATGCGTTTTTACGCTGGACCGCCTCTGATGCGCTTTATGCGCTCTCAGGTGTAAAAATGTCACCTGGACATTCCAGGGGGAGACTATGTCACTTCGATGACAGGGCTCTGAAAGCATTCAGGAATGAGCGATTTACCTCGCCCCCATTTTCTTTTGATTATGGTACAGTACTGACGTCTTCTCATCCCATCAGTCATCTACACCCCTAATATGTCCAACACATTCAAAGACCTCCCTCATCTTAACGGCACCAACTACCAACGCTGGCGTGTCGACATGGATGCCTTCCTTCGTTCTCAAGGAGTTTGGACCATTTTTCGTACCGAATGTCCCAGCCATGTATGGGATAAGGAAGGAGTTAATGTCATCGTAGACAACTCCACCGCCATTGAGGCTTGGAACGAAAAGGATGACAAAGCTACGGGTTTCATTCATCTCAAAATGGAGCATCATATCTCGTCCAGGTACCCTAACGAGTTAAACTCCAAGCAGATTTATGAACGGCTTGAAGCCGACTTCGCCACTCCATCTATCGCATCTGCCTTCGCAGAGTTCCGCACCCTCCTCAACCTTACAATCCTGGAGAACTCTCACCCTGCTCCCGCCTTCTCTAAGATCTGCGCTCAGTTTGCGCGACTTGAGGAGCTCAAATACCCGATCGACCAAAAAATCCAAATGATGCTGGTACTCTCAAAGATCCCGCGTTATGCGGATATTCTATCGACTTTAATGAATCAGGCATCGATCAGAGATTCCTCTACTAGGAAAGGTAAAGGAAAAGAGGGACAACCCACCTCTCTGATGGAACTGGAGAAACTCGTTGTCACTGCCTGGCAGCAACATTCGTCTCGTCGTGGACAGCCTGCTGCTGGCGCGCAAGTGCACAAGGTTTCTGCCGTAAAGCGGAAAGGGGGAGATCCCCAATTTTCACAACAGCAGCAGGGCAGCTCGCAACAACAGCAGCCACAAGGTCAAGGCAACGCCCAGCAGGGCAAGAACAAGAAGAAGCGCGGCAAGCGCTCTCAGGCCGGTCAGGATAAACAAAAGCAACGCAAGGAAGCCCACCTTGCAGACGAATCCACCACCGCCTCCTTCGTCTTCTCCGCCACCAATATACTCTCCCCTGCCGGCGAACCTACCTACTCCACCACGGTCGATCCCCGCCAACTCGCCCACACTCCTGGTGTGACGTCATACGGTCCTTCCGCGTTCCTGCATACGCAGAACGCGATCTCTCTGGTGCATCGCTTAGGCATGACGCCGACATGCGAAACAGTCCGCACTCTGGACCTGGTGGCAAACTGTCACCTCCTCGCCCCTGTACCCCGGCAGCCTACATCAGCACCTGCCATCGCTACTCCCGCAATCGACGACTTTATCGTCGGCACTTCCATCACCCCTCCTAGGGAACGTAGCATATCTCCATTCTTCCATGAAGACCTGGCTAGTCGCATGGGAGTATCCAACTATGGCGAATCGGGCTTTAAACAGCTTGATCAACACATCACCCATCCGTCCCTCGTCGGACCAAGCAAAATTCCTCTAGAGGAACGCCTCGAGGATCTCTCCAACAGTGCACAAAAGGCCTGGATGGAGATTGACAATGAAGACACGGTATCTCTCGGGGAAGAATACTATGACAAGTACCTGGGAGATGCGGGGGATTTTGGTTTCTCTTTTGAACCATGGTCAGTTAATTCTCACTTAACCAACTCAGATGCTGATGTGCGATTATCTTCGCCACAGAAAAACATGTCGTATACTTGTTCGTCTGTAGTAGGTAGTGAACGAAATATACTACCTTGTTATCCTTCCGCACGATGTGATGATTGCAACAAGTCCTCAAGTAAAGGCAAAGAGCGCAAACATGACCATCATGGTCTGCCTCCAGACACCTGGCTACTTGATTCAGGAGCCTCAGCTCATTTCACTTTCAATCTACAGGACTTTATCGAATACGCCGAGTACAAACAGCCACGTTTCTCGCAAACTGCGAATGGCAAGGCACCAATATTAGGTGAAGGCACCGTTATTGTCGAGTTTGAAGGCAACCCTGTGCGTTTATTGCCGGTGGTGTATATGCCTCAGTGCAACCTCAAGCTCATATCTATGGGCACTCTGCTCAAAGATCGTTGCATCACCATTGCGGCTTATCCAGGTCGCATCGATTTTATTGACAAATGTGCCAAGAGGACTATTCTGTCCTTTCACTCTCATGGCGCCGATACCATGTTCTGGATCCGCGCGCCCTCTATCAATCCATATGCCAAAATAGTAATGGCCTCTGTGGATTACAAATTACTACATCGCCGCATGGGACATCCCTCTAAGGATGTACTCAAAGCCGCACGAAAACATTTAAAGGACTTCCCAGACATTGAAGTACCAAAAGATAATAAGATTTGTCCTGGATGCCAATTAGGCAAACAACCCAATAGGACATTTCCTCATACTGAGCGAAGGGCAACCGCACCATTTGAGTTGATTCACTCCGACCTTAAATCCTTTGAAGTCGAGTCCTACCACAAATATAAATATGCCATCGTCTTCTATGACGATTATACCTCAATGGCATGGGTTACATGTTTGCGCTCCAAGGATCAGGCTTTAAAAGCCGTTAAACAATTCTTTTCATATATCCACACACAGTATAATGCCAACATCAAAGGCTTTAGATCTGATGCCGGGGGCGAATTTACCTCCAAAGCATTCGTTGATTATCTACGGGATAACGGTATTCATATTCATCAGTCCGCCCCATACACGCACCAACAAAACGGTCGCGCTGAGCGATTGATTCGCACTTTAATGGATAAGGCACAATCAATGCGTCTTCACGCTTGTTTACCCGAATCCTACTGGGAGTTCGCGATTTTACATGCAGCTCACATATATAATATTACGCCTATGAATAGATTGCAATGGCGTACTCCCCATGAACTACTCAAGGGGGAGAAACCTTCGGTCTCACACCTTAGGGTATTCGGATGTGGTGCCTACAGTGGCTCAAAAAACTGTCCGCATGTTTGGTCATTTTTCACTAAATGTGTTATTCCCCAATAA
>QFEM01003821.1:0-11737 GCA_003316205.1 Boletus bicolor
GAGGGTTTCTTGCTAGGGTGTGGGCCTCGCAAACTTTTGGGCAGGGATTTGTTGGACCTCAGATTTAATAACTTATTTAAACTAATTTGGACGCCTGCCACGTGTCTTTCTTTATGTGGTTATCCCGTGATCATATCATCAAGTAGGGTTGGCTTGCCGCAGGCGGGCCGAAGCTCGGCAAGGGGTGGATTGCCAGATGTGGAAATGACCACCCAAGGGGTTGCTGCTTGGCACACCACCTGTGGCCTCAGAAAACGTGAGTGGAGTGTAAATTTGAGTGCTAATACGCATCACATGCTCCCAGTAGAGACATATAGAATGAATCCTGAGAGGACTGGTGACGAAATTTGAACTTTTTTTTTCAGAACTTTTTTGGCAATTTTTTGGGGGTGGGATCTATGGCCTTTGATTGTCGTGGAATTGAATCTTTGGGTCTCGACAAGGCAGATGGTATTTTTCTTTTTGAATTCTGGGATTGTGTTGAGGTGCTGTGGGTGACTGAAGGTGGGGCATGTGTTTGAGAGTAATTTTCCCATGGCCAACTTATGTAAAAAAGAATTTACTTTGTCTTACTTTTCTACCCAATCCTTCCAACCATTCAAACACTCTACTTACTACTGCTTCCTGTCCTCTCCCGTCTGTACACTCGCTTGTCTGAGATCATTCCATGTCATGTTACTTAGTGGAATTGTCGATGATTGTCATTTTGACACCAGCGTTTCTCGCTACCTTGTGTCTCTGGATGCTATGGGGCACTGCAATGGGTCAAATCAAGATGGTTTTCCTTGTGTGGTAGATTCAGCTGAATACGAGGGTGATAGGTTGATCACCGCAATGTCTGTTTCAATGTCCTTCTGTCTTTGCAATGCAATATTGTCGTTGGCTGTGAGTGGATTTCCTTGTGTAGGATTGTTACTGCTGATTTTCATCAACCCTCTGTGGGATTGCATTTTGTGTAGGTGCCTGTCTTTGTACGTCAAAGTGTGCCTTCATATGCAACCACATTGTGTGTGTATCGATCTGAGAAGGGTTGTCCTTACTGCATGCCAATGTGGCTCAGTGTGTTTGAGGGTGCTTTGCACGAGGGTTGCCACCTTCATGGCATCTCACTATATGTCCTGATTGGGATGTTGAACAATGTTTGAGTGCCTTGCTTGCTCTTCCGAGGGGATATATTTTTTGAAAATTTTAATTACTTGAATCTAAATGAATGAGAGATATGTAGTGGGTTTTGCCATGGATGCTGGCGCATTGGGTTAATTGTCAGTGTACAAGTTAGTATCCTGGTAGAAACTGCATCTCCATGACTTGCATTAGAGATAACTCCCTTCCTTGACTTCAAGTTGCTGTTTGTCAATGTGCCCTTTTAGTATATTGTGCGGTATGTCATCTGTTTTTTTTGAATCCTTTTTATGTCCACCTTGGAGTACGATACTCTATGTAAGACAATAATTCTAACTGTAAAATGGAGCCCAGCCCCGCCATGTCATCTGTTTAATAACAATAATTTACAGTTGACTCTGTAATAACCCATACCTCATATAACCCATGCTCTGTGAAAACACATACAATTTCCATTTCCCAAAGTTCATTTTTGGTGCTTCCAGCCTCAATTAAAACACATATTCTCCCATAAGCCGTACCCCTGGGCCTATCCCAAGGGGTATGGGTTATTACAGAGTCTACTGTATGTGTGTTGCATTGCCTCTCCCATTCCTGGACCCTTTAGGGTTCCAGGTCTATGAGTGTCCAAATGCACAAAAAATAATGCACAACTTTTCGGTAGTGGTGCACAATTTTTTGTAGTATGTGCACAACTTTTCATAGGGCGCGCGCAACTTTTTGTACTGTGTGTGCAACTTTTCAGACCAGAACATAACCAAATCACAAATTTCTGAATGGAACTCCTTGTCACAACCATTGAATTCAAACACCAGTAGTGGGATACATGAAAAGCAAATGAATTAAGCCAAGCCAGTACCTATGTGTTGCCAAATATCCTCGTCCGTCTGA
Source organism: Boletus bicolor (assembly GCA_003316205.1). Taxonomy (NCBI): domain Eukaryota; kingdom Fungi; phylum Basidiomycota; class Agaricomycetes; order Boletales; family Boletaceae; genus Boletus; species Boletus bicolor. The sequence goes on from QFEM01003821.1 coordinate 2,014, forward strand.
TGCTCCATCACCTTTAAGACAGCAATGTCCTCCAATGTGATGTCAGTTCAAAGCATGTCTGAGTCCTTCATAAGACAAAATGTGGCATCCTTGCACAAGTTGCAAAGACCTGGAATGTCCATCCCACCCAGCAACTCCAGAAGGTAATCTCCATGGCATGGGGTTTCAGGATGAAGCAGCTGCCATGCAACGCCATTCCACCATTAATTCTTCCATACTATGGCGCATTGCCCCAGAGTCTTACATGCATCTGCCTGCACAAGCTCGGGCTCAGTGTACACAATAGCATGGTAATTCTCTTCGACCAGGGCCTTGGTGTGGCCAAGGATGTAAAAATACTCCAGGCCCATGTACTGAGCCTTGACGTGAAAAATTGATGACAGTGGTTGAGCCATCAAATCTCAGAAAGCTGGCTTGACCCAGTGATCAACATGATACAAGTGACCAAGCTGCAATCTAAGGGAGGCTTCAAGTGGCGATGGATGTGTGAGTTCAGCAATGGCATACTGGTAACTGTGGTTGATCTCGAAGAAAGCTGATAGCTTGAGCATGGAGATCAGAAACTCTTGACAGTGTGCCTTGCCAGCATAGCTACTTGTAATATCGGATTACTATTCATGTTACTAGCCAGAAGTGATGAAAAATGATACTCACCCGCCAAACAAAAACATTAAAAGGTAATCAAATTCACATCGAATGACACCATATAGGATGATGGGGTTCTCATCACAGCTTTCCTCGACACCTGAGGTGTTTGTTTGGTGTTCTTGTTGAGGTATCGAGAGGACAGTTGAGTACTGAAGAACGAAGTGCAAGAAGGCAAGGGTATAACCAGTAAAGCATTCCACAAGTTTGTCCTGGGACCTGTGGGCATCACTAATAGTCAGCATCCTGGGCTACCACCATGAAGAATTCGACTCACCAAAAATACAACTTTTCCATTGTTGAAGTAAAATTCTGGGTGGTGCTCTCGGGGAATGGACAGTTACATGGTCGAGAGGCTACGCTGCCAAAGCTTGCTGGTAGTTTGCTGAGGCAAGTACTCACCCAGAACAGCCACCAGGGGGGACTGTGAGTTGAACTTGAGGGATAGTGACATTCAAGAAAAGAAACACTCTGCTAGAATTAAGACGCAAGGTGCAAGATGCGACACTTAGTGCCCAATTCCAATATTAGTCACATGACTGTCATGTGAATTTCTAAAAAGGGACAGCACTGACCTTGCAGCAGTTCAATGTGTTCTACTACGGAAGCTGAGTGGGTTTTAGCGTTTTCTCAGTGATGCGGTTTGTTGATGCTAACATGACACAGGTTTCTTGAAAGAACCACAAAAAGCCGAGAGTCACTAAGTGTGATATTCAAGGCAAAGAAATGGAATACCGAAACTGAAGTATGTACATGGAATGGAATGACTACTTATACTACTGTCTTGCTTTAGGGCAAGCCTGGGAAAGGGAATGTTCTGGAAGATTTGTAATATGATATCATAATGACGTTGTGGTTACATCACTGATCGAATGTTCTGGAACAATCTTGATAAGATTAGATAAGATAACACGGTTGGTGAAAGAATAAAGGGAAAATCAAAAGGAATATTGCGCGTCGTTTCATAACCCCCTTCTTATGGGTCGAACTCCCGATCGACCAAAATACCATTGACGATGGGATTAGAGCCGGGCGAAGGGATCTCAAAGAGAGAATCGGGGAGACGGTTTAACGATGCAGCGAGCGATTTGAAACCCGGGTCGGAGAAGAGTGGAGTGTGATGGATGCAAGGGGAACAGTCGCACGGTTCGGCTGGAGCGCGCAAAGCAGCAGCTACGACGGCACGAACGGCTTCTGGGTGTTTTCGGTGGAAGCTTTCGACCTCCTTGGTGGCGTGGGATAGATGGGATTTGGGTTCCCAGGTTCGTTCCTCTCGGGGATATCCCTTCCAGTGCACCAAGTACTCGGTCTTGTTTCGCTTCTTACGGAAATCCACGATCTGTTCCACTTCGTACTCCTCCTCCTGTTGGACGATAACTGGAGGTGGGGGTTTCGGTTTGGCTTGGGAAGGGTAAGATCCAGTAACGTAGGGCGTGAGAAGTGATTCGTTGAACACCGGGTGGATCCCCTTCCAAGTCTTTGGCAGCTCTAATTTGTACGCCGCGACGCTGACCTTCGCTTTGACCTTAAAGGGGCCGTATCGCTTGTCGTTGAACTTCTTCGTGGGTCGGTCGGTTTTAATATTTTTGGCCTCGAGGAGGACTTGTTGACCCACGGAGTAGTCCATGATCTTGCGGGCTCCTTTATCGTGGCTCATCTTCATCGACTCTGCGGCTTTTTCTAACGCTTTTTGTGCTATCTTGAAATTCGATTTCATCTGCTCTACGAACTCATTCGCCGATTCGTTTCGGACCTCCGTTTTTCGTGCAGGTATTACTGGTTGTTGTCCGAAGTTGAGTATGAATGGAGAGGTTCCGGTAGCGCTGGAGGTTTGCGAATTGTGAGCGAACTCGGCTATGGGGAGCCAATCAGCCCAGTCGGTCTGGCAGTGGTTTACGTAGATTCGAAGGTATTTTTCAACCTCCTGATTGATCCATTCTGTTTGGCTGTCTGTCTGTGGGTGATAGGCTGTTGATGGATTGGCTTCGATCCGCAGCAGGGTGTATAGGTCCCGCATGAACGACGAGACGAATTGGGTACCTCGATCGGAGATCACCTTCCTGGGCGTTCCATGCAGTTTGAATATGTGGTCTCTGAACAGCATGGTGACTCCTTGGGAGGTGACCGTATCGGTAGTGGGGATGAGGTGGATCATCTTCGAGAAGCGATCTACGACCATGAGGATGGCGTTCTTACCCTGAGATTGTGGGAGGGGTCCGATCAGATCTACAGATATGATTTCCCAGGGTGCCAATGGGATCTCGTTTGGATGGAGGGGGGTTTGGGCGGGCGCGGTCTTGGGTTTTACCTTTTGACACGCGTCACAACCCTTGACGTACTCTTCTACGTCTTTCCGCAACGTTGGCCAGTAATACTCGCTCATGATAAGGTCGCGAGTCCTCCGTACACCGGGGTGACCCGAGATCGGGTGGTCGTGATTGGCCCGGATGATATCTTCACAGAGTTTGGCATCGTTCGGAATGTAGACGAGATCTTTCCACCTTACAAGGTCGTCTCTTCTGGTCCAGGAGGACTCCGGCTTCTTTAGTCCTTCTTTCGCGAAGCGCTCTAACTTATATTGCAGCTTCTTGATGCGATCGAGGATGTTTGAAGAGGTTACGGCTTTAATGAAAAGGGAGTCGGGCAAAAGAATCTGCTGGTGGTTATCGGTGTTTACCCCCTTCTCATAATCTGGCCTCCTGGACAGAGGGTCGGCAGGATTGGTTTTGCCAGGTCTATAGCTGAAGGACAGCTTGTATTCCTGGATGATTTGTTGCCATCTGGCTTGACGGCGGGAGAGGTCCTGGGGTCTTCGGAAGAACTCGAGGTTCTTGTGATCCGTTAAGACCTCGACGGGGTGGACAGCTTCAAGGAGATACTGTCGCCATTCCTTGAGCGCAAAGATTACCGCGAGCATTTCCAAGTCCGCAGCGTGGTAGTTGCGCTCCGCGTCGTTGAGTGATCTGGAGATGAAGGCGACTGGGTGCCATACGTCATTCTGTCGTTGTGACAATACTGCTCCGATCCCGATTCCCGATCCGTCTGTTTCAATGCGGAAGGGATCGTTGTCGGTGGGCATGGCTAACGCGGGGGCTGTGGATACCGTCTCCTTGAGTTGCTCGAAGGCCTGTTGGCAGGCTGGCGACCAATCGAAGTCCTTCTTCACCGATGTGAGTGCGCTTAAGGGGCGCACGATCTGTGTTACGACTTTCTATTCCTTTTCTTTCTTTTCTACATTTGCTACGGTTACTCAGTATCCTTGTACTACCAGCGCCTGGCGTACGTATCCTTCGTACCCTCGCACATCCCTTGGACTTCTTTTCCTTTCTCCGCCTCCGGCTTCCGCCTATTCCATACCAGAGGTATCTTCCACTTGTCTCACGTCCTTGATGATTTTCTCACGATAGTCGGACACGTGCTTCGCATGCTCCATACACGTGTCCTAACTTCTCTTCTTTCTGATCCGGTTTATTACGACACACAGGATACGCGCTTCTCCCGACTTCATACGCGTTATCCCACGGTTTATCCCGATCCGAGATATCCCGCATCTGGCCCGTGCACGTATCCAGGGGTATATAAACCCTCTCTTTTACGATACGATTCCTTAGCTTAGACCTCCTTCGATTTACTCTTGTATCTCGATCTGTGCTAAGGCAATCCCAGCCTTTATCCTTTACTCATCGTCCTAAGTCTTCAGTCTACTATTAAGTGACTGCTCCTTGTACTTCCTTCATAAAGGAACTCTTGTCGGCCTACGGGTATCTACCCTAGTCGAAACCCTTCGTCGTCGCCTCACCCGCGACTTCTTGTCCCCGTGCTAAGGAAACCCCTTGAGCACTAGTGCGTCGTCGCCTCACCCGCGACTCCTTGTCCCCATGCTAAGGAAACCCCTTGAGCACTAGTGCGTCGTCGCCTCATCAGTGACTCCTTGTTTAGCGAAGGCCCCATTACGATAGTCCTCCGGCCGTCGTAACAAAAGGTTTAAGCTCTCTTGTCCAAGGCTAGCATCGCCTAAGCCTCTCCCACCATTCCACCTCATGCCGACCCTCACTGGGGAATTCCCCGTTCCCAACCTACCCCAGGAGAGACTTCTGAAGAAGAAGAACCCCGTACCGCCCTCCCACGAGATCTATCTGACCAGGAACCGGACGTATTAGCGGATCTAGAGCAAGAACTCGTCACCGGAGATAGTGAAGCTAACCGGCATGCCCGATCCCTTGCTTGTCATCTCTCGCAGTCACTGACTGTCCCCATCCCCATCTCCGCTACCTCTAGCTCCTCCACCCAACGAGCCCTTCGTTCCCCTGTCCTCGCTGCCTCATCTTCTTCTTCACCCACCATGTCGACCCGCCCCACTGAACTCCATCTCGGCACCCCCGAGCCCTTCAATGGATCCTACGAGCAGGCCCTCCCGTGGCTTGCCAACGTAGTGTTCTACCTCACCGTTAACAACGCTGTTTATACCACTGAGGCAAAACGCGTTGCCTTTGCCCTGTCTTACATGACTAAGGGAACCGCCGCCACTTGGGCGAACACCTATCGCCAGAGCGCCATCAACGCTACTGGAGCCATTAACATCGGAACGTGGAGCGACTTCGCCACCGCATTCAAGGCCGTGTTCGAACACCATGACACGGTCAACAATGCTATCGCTTGGCTATCCACCAAGCGAGTCCTCATCAAGAACGGCGCCTATTCTCCTCCTCTCTCCTCGTACGTCGCAGAGTTCAAAAACAAGGTTGCTACCGCTGCCGTCACCGACCAAAACGTCCTTATTGGCTACTTTGCCGCCGGCCTCCCCCCTATCCTCATGAGAAAGATTATGTCCATGGAGAACATGCCCTCAACCATCGACAAATGGTATGAGAAGGCAGTTCACTTCCAGACCCAATGGGAGCGTGCTGCTGAGATATCGCGCCACTATGTCCGACCCTCTACCCAGGGTCACCAATCTTTCATGCCGTGGAACCCCGCCCCTGCAAAGGACCCTAGCGCCATGGACGTTGACGTCATCCGCGTTCCCAAGCTTACCCCTGAGGAACGAAGGCGATATATCGAGAAGAAACTTTGTTTCCATTGCCGAAAACCCAGCCACGCCTCCCCCGCCTGCCCGACTTTCACAGAACGAAAACCCGCTGTCAAAGCGGTTCAAGAAGCCGAAGAAGACATTCCGCGCCTAGTTAAGATAGACGATGACGATGAAGATGTCCCAGCTGTCAGGAAAGTGGGCTTCAATGTGGATTTTTAAAAAGGGGAACTTCTTCGACGCAAGTCTCCCCTTCTTCTCCCGTCTGTGCATCTGTACTTGTACGATCTTCGACTAAAGCAATGCAAATTCCCGTTCAAGTCATCGTACCAGATCACACCTTGAAAGCCGTCGACACCCGCGCCCTCATCGACAGCGGTGCAGATATATCCTGCATCGACTGGGACTTTGTCCAAAAACATCAACTTCCCACCAAGAAGCTCGATCACCCGTTCCACACTCGCAACGCCGACGACTCCTATAACAAGAAAGGAGACGTCCGATACTCTTGTGATCTATTCCTCAACATTGAAGGAATAGCCCGCCGTGTTACCTTCATGGTGATGTTGCTTGGACGCGACAACATCCTCCTTGGACTCCCTTGGTTGAAAGAAACCAACCCCTCGATCGACTGGGCTCAACGAACCATCTCCCTCTCCGAAACCCTTGACCAGTTGAAAGAACTTTACACCACCCACGCTGCGGATTATGACCGCCACTCGTCCAAATATTGGAAACCACCTCTACGAACTCCGCGACACGTTCATGTCGACTCCGTTACCCACTCGCGTCTATTCGAGTATAATCAGTGGAAAGACCCTGATGCGATCTGTGAAAACGACCAGACCGTACGCGTCATGTTCCAAACCATCCAATTCGGATCCCGCTTTGCCCCCCTAGGTTCTTGCTACGTCCGAAAGCTTACCCAAGCTACGGAACTCGCCATGGCCGCTGAACAAGCGAAGCCAAAACCCGTTCTACCCTCGGAATATGCCGAGTTCGCCTCTGTCTTCTCTAAGGAAGCTACGGACCATGTACCTCCTTCTAGACCCTACGACCACGAGATCAATCTCAAAGACACCTTTACCCGAAGATCGGGAAGGTGTACCCTCTTGCCCCTGCCGAGAAGGAAGCCGCCGAAGCCTTCCTAAAAGAAAACCTTGACTGCGGAAAGATCCGTCCCTCGAAATCCCCTCAAGCCTCACCCTTCTTCTTCGTCAAAAAGGAGGACAGAGGACTGCGCCCTTGCCAAGACTACCGCTACGTCAATGAATACACCGTTCGTGACGCCTACCCTCTACCCTTGATCTCCGATCTCGTTGATAAGCTCCAAGATGCTAAGATCTTCACCAAATTTGATGTTCGGTGGGGATATAACAACATTCGAATCAAAGAGGGACACCAATGGAAGGCCGCCTTTGTCACCCACAAGGGGCTCTTTGAACCCACGGTCATGTTCTTCGGTCTCTGTAACTCTCTGGCAACGTTCCAGCGATTCATGAACGACTCCTTTAGGGATATGATCGCCGAAGGATGGCTCGTCATCTATATGGACAACCTCCTTATCGCCTCCCCCGATGCCGCCACTCATGAAGAACATACCAAACGTGTCCTCCAGCGTATGACCGAACTCGACCTACACCTCAAACTTGAGAAGTGTAAGTTCGCCACCGACGAAGTCGAGTACCTCGGAATGATTGTCAAACCTGGACAACTCGCTATGGACCCCGTCAAACTTGATGGGATCACCTCTTGGCCTACCCCAACATCTGTTAAGGATGTCTGCTCATTCCTCGGATTCGCCAACTTCTACCGGTGTTTCATCCCTGACTACTCCAACGTCGCACGTCCCCTGATCGATCTTACCAAGAAGGCTACTGCCTGGTCTTGGTCCTCCGCATGCCAAACAGCATTCTCCATCCTCAAAGGGCTTTTCCTGAAGAAGCCCATCCTACAGATGCCGAATCTTTCAGCCCCTTTTGCCATTGCCACAGACGTGTCCAAGCACGCCTCCGGTGGTATCCTTTTACAGACCGACGCCAACGGAGATTGGCATCCTTGTTCCTATATCTCTTCATCGTTCTCCCCGGCGGAACGAAACTATGACATCTACGACCGGGAACTCCTTGCCGTCATCCGCGGGCTAAAAGCCTGGCATCACTATTTGTCCAGCTCCGCCTTCCCCGTTCAGGTCTTCACGGATCACAAAAACCTCACCTACTTCCGGCAACCCCAGACCCTGAACCGTTGCCAAGCCCGATGGCTTATTGACCTCGCGGATTACGACCTCAAAATGATCCACATTCCCGGATCTCTCCTCGCGGGCCCTGATGCCCTCTCCCGTTGCCCTGATCTTCTCCCGAAATCCGACCTTGATAATGAGGGCATAACCCTCCTGCCCAAGTCTATCTTTGTCCAAGCCATTGATTCCACCCTTCACATGCGGATCAAGGAAATCTCCCAATCCGACTCCCTCGTCCTCCAGGCTCTCCAGTCTATGAATGAGGATATTCCCCCCGCCTTCCGGTCTCGTCTCGCCGATTGGCAGATGGAGGCTGGCGTCCTGACCTACCAAGGATGCGTCTATGTTCCTGCCGATGACGCTCTCCGTTGTTCCATTCTACAGCGCTGCCATGATCACGAGACCGCGGGCCATCCCGGCTTCCTCAAGACCTGGCAGCTTGTCGCTGCCGAATTCTGGTGGCCCGGTCTCGCCTCCTATGTCCGCCGCTACGTCGAGGGCTGTGCCACGTGCCAGCAATCGAAATCCAACACTCACCCCTCCTGCCCGCCCCTCGTACCCATTAAATCCTCCATGTCTCGCCCGTTCCAGCAGATCTCCTGCGATCTGATCACTGATCTGCTGGTCATGCCCGCCGGCATGGATTCTCTTCTGGTCGTGGTAGACCATGGCCTTACTAAGGGGGTAATTCTCTGCCCCACTAAGAAAACCATCACCGCCGAAGGGGTCGCAGACCTCTTCTTCCACAAAGTCTTCCTTCGCTTTGGCCTCTACGACAAAATTATCTCCGACCGAGGACCTCAATTCACCAGCGCCTTTGCCCGAGAGCTTGGGCGACTCCTCGGGTATAACCTAGCCCTCTCGACCGCTTACCACCCTCAGACCGACGGCGAAACTGAATGTGTCAACCAGGAAATCGAGACTTATCTCCGCATCTACTGCGGATCTAACCCAGGGTCGTGGGCTGATACTATTTCCCACGCAGAATTCGCTCACAACCACCGCCCCCACTCTGTCACCGGAAAGTCCCTGTTCTTCCTGATGATGGATTATGAACCCCATGCCCTGCCATCAGTAGTCTCCGATTCCTCCCTTCCCGCCGTAGATTCCCGACTCAAAGCCCTGACCGCCGCTCGTGATGAGGCCCTCGCTTCTCACGAACTCGCCCGCCAGACAATGGCAGCCCGGAACCATCGTTCCTTTAAACCCTTCGCCCTTGGAGATAAGGTGTGGCTTGAAGCCCGAAATCTTAAACGCTCCGTTTCCAACCCGAAATTCGCTGCTAAACAGGAAGGACCTTTTACCGTCACAAAGGTACTGTTCCCGATCACTTATCAACTCCGCCTCCCGAAGACTTGGAAGATCCACCCAGTCTTCCACCCATCCCTTCTGACTCCGTACCTCGAAAATGACACCCACAGTCCGAACTACCCTCAACCACCACCGGATCTTATAGAAGGCGAAGAAGAATACGAAATCGAGAAGATCATACATCATTGCGGAACCAAGGGACACCGTTCCTTCCTGATCCGTTGGAAAGGGTACTCCGCAGAAGATGATTCATGGATCCCAGAGCGGAATCTGAAAAACGCAGACTCCACCCTACTGGAGTATAAAGCCCTGTTCCCCTCCGTCTTCTCTCTCTAACCCAGACCACTATGACCATCGAGTTCACTCCTACCAGCAACATCCCCACCATCTCCATCGGTGAACTCCGCTCCCGCCACTATCAAGTCTCGCCACTCACTATCCCTTCGCCTCCCGAAGAAAACCAGACCTTGTTCCCCGAAGACGTCGAATCCACCCCC
>QFEM01003831.1:0-14733 GCA_003316205.1 Boletus bicolor
AGGTTGACGCTTTCGAAACCATGCTCGAAGGTGGCCACCATAACATTAACAACGCGAGAGCCATCGTGTCGCATTGGTACTACCCAACGTTGAGGGTACATGCTTCCCTGCATCACTTAAGTGCTCACGTTACCGTTGTCCCCGCCGATGAACCGGCAGAGGTTGCTTTACATCAGAAGGATTCTGGAAAATGGGAGCTCGAACGCTTCGACCCACTGATTCTCGTCTACTCGAGCCGCTTCGTTAGTTTCGATGCAGATGCCAGACGGATGAGAGACATCCTCGATGCAATCGCGAACTTCAACTCTTACCTGTATCGTTCAGACGGTGCTGCAGCCAGCTTTGCTGGCAAAGTGAAAATGCGACTAAACCGCATCGGAGTCGTCCAAAACGAATTCAATCCTGTTGGTGACGACCTCCTGGAAGTTCCCCTCTCGTCGCATTCGGGTGTTGACGTGAAAGAAGCCATAATCACGGACTTTCAGTCGCGGTACTGTTTTACCTTGGAAAACTTTTCCGATGTCGACCTTTTTCCCTACTTCTTCTACTTCGATCCCTCAGACTACAGCGTTCAAGTACGTTCGTTTCACACCTTGCATCGACGGAAGAGGCCCGACTAACCTTATCCCTCGTTGGTGGCGTTGCCCATAGTCTTGGTATACTCCACATTCGTCCACAATGCCAGCGCCTCTCAAACGGAGCAAGGCAATTGATACTCCGTCATTGTTCGCGTTCGGATACGGAGGGTTCGGCACAGACCCAGTCGAGTTCTACCTCCCCCCAGGACGCAACATCGACTCCGGATTCCTCAAGTTGTTCTTGACAACGACATACGTCGACATGACCAACGTCGCCCAGTCCCCCATTAGTGGTGTTTACAGTTCACGTGGGTTGAGGTACTCCCTCAGAGGCGCATGGACCTGCGAGACTTTTGTTTTAACCTGCAGAAAGTCATGAGGCGCACCTGGCAAGGGAAGGCGAAGGCGATGTGGTATGGCAGCAGTCTTGACCTTCGTTATTCACGTGCGAAAGCACATATATTCTGGAGAATGAGTAATAGGTCCAATAGGAGCGAGAAAATCTGGCCTTACTAGTAGCAAGTTTTCGTTCTGTTCCGTTCACGCGCGCGGCCTTGGTTAAATTTTATGTATAGCCCGGTAGCTGAAAATAATGTTCGTAGATCATCAAACGCGAGTTAGTCGAGGCTAGGTGTCAGGAACTGTGGTCAACACAGAGCATGAAAAACGTCGTAAGATAAGAAAAGGAGCTGCTAAAGTACAACAAGACCAAACAAGAATAAATTAATCCCGCCAGTGCTTGACGCGCTCCAAGTACCCATCGTATGCCGCCCTTGCATCACGAAGAAGGGTACATAGGAGCATTTTCTCAGCCTCTGAGAGGTCGTTATCATCACTTTTTTCTTCTAGTTCGAGGCAGGGTAGCGAGTTATCGCACACCTGCCGAGCAACCATTTCCCTCCACTTCTCCCACACGACGGTATCGTTCGGGAGGAAAATATGCAGCATTTTCTGGACAGCGGTATGGGAAGGATTAGATACTCCATGAAAAACAAGGAGAGTGGCGAAGACGGCCATCATTGTCCTGGTCCCGAGGCGGAATTTGCGAATTCGTGGGTTACCAAGCTTTTGAAATAGTACGTCGGCTTGGAGTGTGTCTCTTCTGAACGAAGAGACGTGGAAATTGTACACCCAGGATACGCAGAGTGAGATGACGAACATGAGCTGGCCGAACAGCGTTCCTTGGGGAATGAGGAAGAGTTGGGCCAAGAACTCGACGATGAGGAGGAGTGAGGATATGCCGATAGAGTGTCGCGAGAACCAATCACGACGGAGTACCAATCCAAACTTCCCTTTCGTAATGGCATTGACGGCGTTTTCGGCGCCTTTGACCACCACTACGATATCCTCCCAAATCACTGGAACAAGTATCCCATCTCCCTGTGGTGATCCTGGAGCAGGCGTGATGACGGATTTGAGAACAAGTTCTCCTGAGCCGATCGCAATACTAGCAAGGCCACCAGCAAGGATGCCGACGAGGATTACAGAAAAGCTATACCAGTCGTAGATCAAAGCGCACATGACACATGTCGTGATGCTGATGGTGATCGGGATGAGGGTTAGGAAGGCATTGAACTTGGATAGGCGTGGGACATTGTGATTGTAGTCAACATTGCCCACATCGATGAGTGCGACGTGCGCGGGTGTTGTTTCTCTCCCTGGAATCTTGGACTCCTCCATAATCTCCTTGCACCGCTCTATTGCCAGGTACCCCAAATGACCCGTCCGCATTTTTGTTCCGGACAAAGCAGCGGTGTATCTTGGCCCCACTTCACCATCGAAGCCGAACAGAGTAGCTGGTGATTTGGGTATGTGAGGGAATATCCGTTCCCAGAAATGGGATTGCGCAAGGTTGCCGAAGTGCCTTGCGACGTTCAGACTGCCCGGGGAGTTGTACCATCCAAGCCAGCGTCTGCCCTGGTAAAGTGGAATGAGAGCCACTGCCGAGATGGCTTCTTCACCACCAAAGATACCAGCGACTCCCCAGGCGTTGAGAGTGAACTTGGTGTCCGCGAGAGGTGAACTGAGTGGGGGCATTGCCAAGTGGATGTTGTGCATCACCCAGCCCCACCTGGACCATAAGTATTGAAACCGTGGCAGAACATGCTGCACAACGCTCGTCCGTGCCCTCAATGCCGTACGGGAAGAGAAAACTCAGCCTAGCGCCCGCCCAAGCCAATCATTTGAGGGCACGTTTTCAGGGTCTATAAAAAGCAAGTTTCCATGGTAAGGGATTGATCTCTGAGGAATGATTGGCTGATTTGTCGCGCTGTGACTTTGGTCGGAGCAGTGGGACTTCCGGGTAAATTACATAAAGAACCACCCAGCGCTCATTCTAAATCTTACCTCTGGTCTAGAGCCTCCATAAATCTGTCTCGCCATTCAACGGCTGTGTGAAGGCGTAACAATATTGCTGACATGTGCATGTGAACCGTGCCCAGTGTGCATGCTAATTGACAGATTACTTATTGGATCTCCCTTGTGTCCGAACCGGTCTCCTGTGTCGGATCCCGTGTCCGTGACACTGGGACAGGATTGTCTGCGGCACTCAAATTCTCCGATAACCCAGGAGTGCGAACATCCCTTCCGAATATCCCGCGATCATACGTAGATCACTTTTCTGTGCACGCGGATACGAGCCTGTAGAATTGGATTTGAGCAGGTGAGTACACCGCCAGCTCCACGTTTCGAGGACATTCTAATTTCTCATTCGCGCACGCTTTCCGTAGGTAGGTTGGGTCTGTTCTCACCGCGTTCGAGAAGGAAAAAAAAATATTGAGAAAAGAATAATTACTACAATTTCGACAATTCTAACGCAGACGGTGAGTGCATGACCAAGGGACTCTGCAGACAAACCCCGTAAATCTCGAACCATTGCTACAACCAGAGCATGCTCAGGTCTTTCTCCACTTCGATATCCGTCCGGACAAAGAGTAGTTCCGTCGTCGACACTTTCTCCCATTCCGCGTAAGGGTCGAAAGGATCTGAGCGCAGCAGCAAGCACAAGTGATCTTGCCCAGGCTTCAAGACTCCCCGTCCACTGGTGTCGAAACACCAGTAGTCCACAATACCGACCGTACACTTCCCGTAGCGTGTGCATTCCGTGCCCTTTCCTCCTGCTCCCTCGAACAGCTTCACGGAAAAAGATGGGAGATCTACAACTAGCAATTTGAGTTGCAAACCTCGCTTGGTCATGATAAAGTGCCTGTCGCCCCGCCTTGCCCTCTGGGTGAGTCCATTCTCGCCACTTACGCCACTTGCTGTCTCGGCCTGAGCTTCACCGAGCGTTCTGTAACAACGAGGTGACTCCGGTAGAGCGGCACTATCAGCTGATGGACGCCCTGCCCACGCCATGATCTCCCACTCCCCACACCTATCAATGATCGCCTCCATCAACCTATAGAAGGCGCGTTGCCCCTCCCCATATGCGATCGTCAGGCTTACATCAAAGATTCCGATGAGACTGTACGCGATATCTTCCACCCGAGTTGTCGTCCGGTTCGCTGCCCACATCATCTTTTCATGAACATCGCGGGTTCCAGGACGGAAAAGGCGCAGGTCATGGTGAGGGATGCCTGTTGCTCGCGAAAGTGCGTCCAGCATCTTGGGATCTTGCTTGTCGTTGATGCTGTTACTCAGAGGTACCCAATCTTTACCATAGAACTTCATCGTCCGAGGAGCTAGCAGCTCCTGCAATGTCCACCCACGGGTGAACCAAACGTCCTTCCAAAGGTCGTCGATTGATGTCGCCTCGGCCAGGTATGCGATGCACGCGTGGGCATCACGATACCACTTGAACATGGATCGGATCGCTTCTTCAAGCTCGGTGCTGCTGTCCTTGTTAATACAACACGTATCCGACCAAGCAAGAGAGCAGCCATATTCCGCAGCTTTCCCGCAGAAATTCACGAGCTTGGTGTATCCCGCAGGTTGGAACGACATCATGATATCGCGAAAAGTTGGTTCGCCTCGTTCGATCCACCGGTGGGAGAACGTGGCGTACTTGAGCTTTCCTCTCACGAGGGCCCTAACCGCTTCCTCTCTCGTGGGCACCGAACGCCCTGCCGCCTCCTCGATAGCCTTGGCTATGTCGGCTTCTGTAATTGCCATCATGTCGCGGCGGAACATCTTCTTCACCTCTTGGCGAGAGACGAGCCTCTTCTCTGGGACGTGTACAAGGTAGGTTGGGAGTTCGTTGTTGACATAGTTGCCGTAAACCTCCATGACGTCTGGTAATGCGGGTAGTCCAGGCTCCTACACAGCAGGTAAGCAAAACCAAAGCAAACCAATGTAGTGCACTTGCATCAGGAGTATCCCCTGAGCCATCATCCGCGGGTCTGGACGGTAACCTGACCCTAATACCTCTACCGCTACTTTCGGGCTGACCAAATCTTTATTCAACCTACGCAGATCTGTTGCCAGGGATAGTACGCTCACCAGTATCTGTCCGTGAGGAAAAACGTTGCGAACATCCTCTATCACGTCCCGTTTCAGTCTGTGGAACTTTGCCTGCGTGTGTACGTCCCACTGAGAAGGCAAGTAGGAGCAGACACAACATGCTCCGCACCTTCAGCGCAGTTTGCTCTTCCGCAGTCAACGTAGACTGTAGCACAGTGTGAGCAAGGTCTTCGAAAAAGTTGCCCATCACCGTGCTTGCAGTGATGAAGGTCCTGTCAGGGACGGTAACTCGTACCCCCCACCCACCATCCCTTTATACTCGAAAACGTGATATGAATCAGGGTATCCTGTACCCTAGTTTCACCATCTCCACTACGGCGTGTTGCCCCCGTGGCTGTGCTTCTGTGGAGTTCTCAAAGTCTGGGCTTCCAGAACCCTTGTTCCAGTGGGGACACGGCGCAACTCGATAAACCCCGTTCGTCACGAACTTTCATTGACACTCTATGCATTGAAATCAATCACACATGGGCTGTGGTACGCGTCTTCCATTCTTTCATACACGTTCCGTACGTGCACACGTAACGCCAGCCTCAAGGGGAACGCAACTTCAAGCGGAGAGTAGTCCGATTGGTGACTCTCAGTCAAATGGGTTCAAAAAGAAAAATTGCATGAGGTACTCTTCGATTTCGTTGCATCGCATATCAGACAGCCACTCGGGCGAGGACGGATAGTTTCGACAGCATGCTCGAGGCTGTGTCTGACTGCTAGTGCTTAGCTTACACGTCACCCCATGAGTGAGGTCAGTGCGGGATACGATGTAGCTCACGAGTCTGGAAAGGGAGCGCAGACTCTGTGCACCAGACTCGAACCGCGCAATGACCCGTCTCGCGGCTTCGATGGTCTCTGGTCTCCAGAAGATGTTGGATATACAAGCGCACGTGCAGCTGATGCCGGTTTACTTATTCATAAGGAATGCCGCACAAGTTCAGTTGGAGAACCTAGTAAGTAGTTGTACCAATCTCAATTATGAGTACCACCTAGTTTCGTTCGGCTCTCAACATCCCGTCGAATATCAAAAGTATTCATTCAACCTACACAATTCTGCGGTCCGTAAAAGTGTAATAAAATCGTCGCCGCAATGCGTGATAGCAACATCACTAGTCCACCATAATTTCAAGATGGGCACCAGTAGAAATACAACACCACACACCAAATATACCTAGGATAAGCCGTGCGATAAACTGAGTACCTGTATCCGTTCCTCCCGAGTAGCATACAATATGACAAATGGGTGTCCTTCGGCTTTCCTCTCGGCTACCGCTTCGCGCACTTGGAACGCGTACGCCGTTTGCAGCGCCGGCATGGATTCAACGATCGTCTTCCATACATCTTCGTCGTGAATCCAGTTCGAGCTTCTGACCAGGGTGTCGAATACTGCGCTGGACACGTCGATCGCGAGGATCGGTACGCCATGGGTTATCGCAGCCTTGAGATGCGCACCCCGCTCATAAGCTGTCGTTGGTGGAATAATCAGACTTTTGGGAATGTATCCGATGTGTGTAAGATCATGCGCATACCTCTATCAAGTAATATCTGTTTCACATGCTTCCGCTTCTTCTTCGTGTCGACAGGGAGCAGGAGCTGAACATCACCGCCGCCCGACGTATCTTTACCGCCGAAACTAGCTGGAATGACACTTGGATAGCCAACTGTTCCCGACGTGGACGAATCGATACGCTTCTGTTCAGCAATTTGCTGATGCAACCAACTGACGAGATCCTGTCGAGAGACTAGGGTGTCTATCTCAGTACGGGCGCCAGACTGGTAATCTCTAAAGTGTCTCACTTTCATACTCGGTCCCTCTGAGAATGCTCTTGACCTTGAACGCCGCTTGCTCGCGACGAAGTGGGCGCGGCCTCGGGTACAATGCAAACCTAAGTAGATCTCTTCAAGTCGTCGACGCGTCACAAGGAAATCAACGGCTTACAGGATGCCTTCGCGAGCGCACAGTTCAACATGACTTTCGTTCTCCGCATCTGCAAGCGTCGCCTCGTACATGATATCAGCACTGATATTATTCTGCCAGAGCAGCGCCGCAACCTCGAGCCTGTCTTGAAGGTACCCAGGTTGATACGACATGATGTACACATCGCACCTGCGAGGACTCCAGAAACCGAAGGATCGCTGCTCCTTTACGAGGGCCTTCACTGCCGTGCTTTGGAATGCCGCGAGACTGGCGGCGATCTTGTCGAAGGCTATTTGAACGGCGAATGCACAAACTGGGTCGCTCTTCGGTTTGGCAGCGGAGTACTGAGCAATCAACTTATCGTATCTGCACAGGTATGTAAGTCATCTGAGAGTAGATCAAAGGATGGAAGTACGGACCGACCAGCGGCTGCGAGGACGTCCTGACGTCTCGTACGCCGTACGACCTCCAGACGAAGTCCGTCATTGAAGTGTGCATGATGTGTGGCCCACATCAGAGGACGGAAATATATCGGACCAGTAAACCCTGCAGATGTAGCGTATTGAATACTCTGCTTGATTTCCTCTATGGCAGGTCTCATGATGGTGAGTAAAGAGGGAGATATTTTCTCGAGTTTCATCAGTAGTCCATCGATGTCTTCATCAACTTCCGCGAAGATCTCCAGTTCATCCGCGGTGCTCCGTAAGAGTCCTTTCTTCAACAAAGCCGCTCGTTTCTGGGATGAGGAAGATTTGGATTGATTTATGATGTCCATGACTGATGGTCGTAGGTCGTCTGGGACTCGACTGAGGGCTAATTCGACAACTGTAACAAAGTCAAACAACGACTGAAAATCAGAAGAACGACTTACTTCTGGAGTGAGAGATATGTATCTCATAACTGTGAGCAAGGTTTGGGAAGCTGCGAAGACAATCGTTGAGAAGCAGCATTATCTCTGCTCCCGCTGCGATCATGCCGTTTTTCATGTCCGGGGTGACGATATCCAGAACGGCAGCTTTCACCATTATGGGATGTCCGGGAACGGCGCTATGAAACCGGTGAATCAACATGGGTAGGTTTGGCAGACACATGAAATTGAGTCACTTCGGACGATAGGTGTTCATGATATGAAAACGTTTGATCCGTTTCACAGCATTCTTTGCAGCCAGCCTCGCGAACGGTATCAATGCTTGATTGGGTAGGAAAACGACATCGCCGTGTCTGTCAATGAACGTAGCCCGCAGTTCGTTCTCTTCTGGATCCATCGAAGGAACCAATAGAGGCGGTTCTATGTCAACGGCTCCGTGAAGACGAAATATGGCCTTTATTCTGTCTTCAACGATAGTATTTAAGTTAGCATGTTCGGGAATATCGGCTTCGAGATCATAAATAAGATTCCGTGTTTGACTAGTTTGGCTGGCTGGTCGTTTGAAAAGTACTGAGAGCAGAGTCTGGTAGTGTGTCGAATCCGGCGCAGCTGCAGAGAAAGGAGAGATTCAGAGGAACAGAAATCAAGTCAGTAGCAGCACTCACATATCATCCTTAAAGCTTCCTTGAAATATTCATCCTCTACCCTAGGCGGCAACAACGAGCTTTGCGAAAGCTCCAGGGCGCTTGGCCGCTTTGCAGGATCATGGCGAAGGAGCCACGAAATGACTAAGCAAGATGAGACGAATAACGCTACCCCCTCGAAAACCACCCACTTTCTTTCTGTCTTGTGTGATGTGCTTCCCAGTCACGAGGAAAGTAAACTTCAGGCTTCCGTAGATCCTCGATGACGGCAATGCGTTCCGCCCCTGTAGAGAATGGGTAATTCATCTCAAAGAACACTATCTGGTAGACTTTGGTAAGAGTTACGGTGGTGTGGAATCCGAACTCACACCCAGACTATACATGTCGGCCTTGTTATGATTCCTGGGCCCCTTCTTTCGCGATGAAACCTCGGGGGCGATGTACAGTTTCGTTCCTACCTCTGGATAGGGTTTATCTCGCGGAGGCTGTGACCGCCAACAATGCTGCACTTGCCTAGGGTGAGGTCCGAGTCCGAGTGGGTTACTTGTGGAGATAAGTCCGAAGGATCAACAGCCGCAAGGCTCGATGTAGCTAGACCAAAGTCTCCAACTTTCGAGGAGAGTGGGTGCAGAAGTCAATACTGATATATTCACTCATTTAGTCAGTCACCTTTGCAGTCGCCCTTCCCATCTATGTGTCATCTGAGAAACTAACAGATTCGGACAATCAAAACGAGAACTCACCGATAAAGATGTTTGTCAATTTGATATCTCTGTGCAGCTAAGTGGGTAGAGGGGATCAGCAGTGAACACTATACATCGGACGAAGCAACCAACTATTCCCATGCTGCCCATGTGCACCAACGCCTCCAAGATTTGATTGAACAGACGCCAGGCCTCCTCTTCCGACAAACCCTCCGCCACCCTCTGAAAAAGAAAAACGATCAGTCAACATGACAATACAACGGTGGTATCATACTCGCTTCTTTCAAGGTCTGGCGTTCCACGAACTCCTGAATATAAATACAGCATGATTCGGAAAGGCCGACATCTGGAAGTCAAAGTACGCACCATCTGGATGTATAATGTCCTTGGCAAGACGGGTGGTGGTTTCACATCCGCATCCTCTGCATAGTCTGACGCGAAGAGGTGTGCGAACCCATCGTCACTGTCATCCTCATCCTCATCCTCGTCTTTCTCATCGTTCACATCAGACCTAGTGAAGTGGATGCTCGGGAATGATGACTTGGTCCCAGAGCCGCCGTAATCATCCAGGTCGCTCAAATCGATGCTGAATGGGTCCGATTTCTCGCGCCATTCCATGGAGTGAGGGACGGAAGTCATGTTGCCTTCTGTGCCCGAGTCAGAAGCAGTTTCGGAACCAGAGGATGGGCCAGAGGCGACAACCTCGGTAGTCTCAACCCATGTCGTATAATACCGCACGATGAAGCGATGAGAAAGCCTGCTTAATGCATTTACCTCACGGAAGATTTTGGTGTCACTCTGATCGGTGCGAAGGCGAATCTTCTTTACTGTGAACGTCGGTGAGGGTGTGGCACGATGTAGCTTCAAGATGCTGTCACGAACCGGCGTATATGCGAGAGTCGATTCTATTGCGTGCTTTCACAACCGACCCGAACGCACCTCTGCCCTGCAGGTCATCAGGATCAGTGCAAATACTACTTAAGAGATCAGTTTCGTACCAGTAACTCCAGTTCTTCCCAATCTTCCTTCCATCTACTTGCTTGTCTTGTATTGGGAGGGACACGGAAATAGTCTTTATCTGGTGAAGTCCTATGATGATTCCCATTTCCCATCGGTGCCCCCTGGCCCAGTACTGGAATCGATGGCGTATCGGTACGTGCTGGGGAGGTAAGAGACATCGACGCGAGATCTGCAAGAAGGCTCAAGCAGGAGACATGAGACTTTTTGTTGGAAGAGAGCATGTTCAAGCCGGTGAGCTGCAAAGTAGGTGATATAGATGCTGCGAATGATTCGTTACTTGAGCTGAATCGGCTAACGAGAAAACACATACCCGCTTGGAGGGCTTCACGCGGGTCACTGAACTTTTGCATTACGCCTTGACCATGAAGCATCTGTAGGAATACTACTCCTACGTTGTGGATGTCACGGCCCTTCGTATATGACAAAGGGGAGTCAAGGACTTCCTTTGATAGCCTAAGGGGGGATATATTAATGGGTCCGCGACAAAAATTCAACCAATTCATACCAAGCGTCCGGAACGGAATACTCGTCATTGATGAGCGCCAAGCCCGAAGAAAAATGGTTTGACCTATGCAGGTCTTTCAATCGGGCATGATAACCCACTTTGCCCACCTTGACAAGCTTGGAGTGACTTTTGTTCTCGCGGGTCGCAAGGAAAATACACGTAGTATCAAGGCCTGTGGAAGAGACCTGTCGCAGGTTGATGAAACGATTCTGAGACAAAGGACATACCTCGATGGACGAGATCGCTAGAGTGCACAGCATTCAGCGCGGACAGTATCTGAGCAAGGTAATCCTATGTATTACGGATTGGTGAGGCTATTGGTTGCAGCAGAAGTGCGGCACGTCTTACAGAAGCTCTGTCTTCTCGAAGGCTGTCGCAATCTTCTAAAACATCTTGCAATGTAAGGGCAGGTCGTTGTTCAGATAAGATCGTCAACCGAGGAGGACCAAGGTGGGGGAACGAAAGTTTGGTAGCAATGACGCTTAGCAAGTTCGGGTGGTGCACCTTCATAAGATGTTGGACCTCGACCTCAAGCTGTGCGAGCTTCTTCCTGCCTGGATGCAGATATATGAGTTAGAGACACAGGGAGAAGAGTCGAGATAGTTACCTTGCGAACTGACATAATATTCAGAGTTGAACTCAATCGTGTGGACTTCCAGAGGAAGCGTGGCATGGACGTCATCACACAAGGGATCGGCGAGGTATGTCACACCCAGACACTCTATGACAGTTCTTAAACACGGAAATAGACCAAAAGGATGAGCAAACCTTTTCGAGGATGGAACATCTTCACGGCATTAAAGCGTATGCCCCTGAATTCTACCTCGAGGGGGAATGATTCCGTCAATGTGTCACTGACGGACGGTACTTCGGTGGCATCCGACTGGGCTCTTCTCCGGGCTGCTTTATATTGCATCTCTTTCGCAATAATGTGTTTTTGTGCATCGGCTTGAAGTTGTTCCTGAAGTTGTTCAGCGAGCCGAGCAGCGAGCTCAGACTGACGGTCTGCCTCTTGCTCCTCCCTTTCTCGTCGTTCCTAATACATCGTTGTTAGAATCATCGCGATCAACAAGCTTAAAACATAAGCCTACACGCTCTTCTTGACTTGCACGTCTTGTCATCTCCGTGGCGAGCGAACCAGATGCTTCACTTGGCGGCTGAACGCGGTCGGCTACCCATTCTTGAGCTGTCGTGATGATCTAAGCATAGACTCCGCGCGTTCGTTTCAAAGTAATCTGGTATTATTGGAACGACGGACCTGGAAGACCATCTCTGACCCTCGCAACTTCTGGGCTTCCGCGTGGATAACCTTGGATAGCGCCACTTCGACATCATGAGTAAGGCCACGAATAGGTCTCTGGATCGTGAACATGGGAGTGGCGAGTGTGGGGTAAGTTTTCGGAAATCTGCTTCCTGGTCAGCTATGATGCTGAGGGATGGGTAAAGACAGAGTCTACTTGGTATGAAGGTGAAAGTAAACCTTGGGTGCATGTAATGGATCTGGATGAACGACTTTAATGATGAATTCGGGCAGCCTAGCTGCAGCCTTAGGAACGATCAACACGAGTCCGATCGAGACGCGAAGTTAGCGCACCTTCCATGCCTTGGGTGGAGGTGGTTCAATGAAATCTTGATCATAGATAGATTTGAGAGCAGTTATTTCGAGTTGTTGCAATTCTTCGGTTGTTTCCATTTTTGCCCGCGACTCTGATACTATGTGTCGTGATGAAGACAGACAAAAGTTACGCGTTGCTTGAGATGTTCGAGAGTCCAGTTGGACCTCAGTGGCTCAAGCAGACATGACCGTCATTCCAGAGATCGTGGGTTGTGTTGTGCTATGAACGGATCTCAATATCAATTAAAAAGATTGATCTCGAATCAGCCAGAGTCATTTATTTGGCCTTGCTACACCCTTTGATCCTAATACGTACAAACAACGCTTTTGCGGCAGCGAGTCCCGTCTGGCCTTTGTCTAGTTGCTTTAGCGACTCGGTTTGAAGTGTCTAGTGTGGCCTATTTGACTATGCGCATCCTCCTGGGAATCGGTGATGTATTTTCATGGCTCTCCGGATAAGTAGGTATATCATCACACTGACACTAAGAGCTCCAGCAGTAGCCTTTATGTCGGCACAAGTACACAACACAAAGTTCTTTACCTACTCCCACGCCGCTACAGCTACTATGACATCTAATAAGAATTTCAATAAAGGCTTATGGTGGTGCCATGCCGTCGGCCAATACAAGGATGTTTTCAGGGGCGACTTTACATTAGCCGCTGTGGAGTCAATCCATTCCATTGACTATAAGGCCCTGGAGGATATCACCCCCATCCTACTCGCAGTGTACCCATCCTTATGTTCTCCATCTTAGGGTGTTCACTTTGGCTCACATGGCGACCGAAGTCACCTCCCTCAGGCTTATAGCGGACCGAATTTCGTGTCACTTCTGGTCCACGAGCAATAGAGCTAACCGATTCTAGCGGTTTGAAGGGGCTGAACTCTCCCATCTCGCGGAACGGCACATCTCCCTCTACGTATGGTTACCCACTGACCACATATCCTTAAATAGGCACCTCCACCGCATACGCAAGGCCAATAGCCCATTATGCCCGTATTGCGCGAACACCAATGAAACCGTTCGTCACTTCCTTACGGAATGTCCCCACTACGCAATAGAGCGCCAAATCCTACGCAACAAGCTCAGTCACAACGCAAACCACATATCTACTCTCTCAACCGAAAGCATGCGAACCGCTGATACGCTTCGTCAACTCCACCGGTCGTCTCCAACCTACATTTGGTAATGTACCACCTAAACCAGCGTCATAACGATAACGCTATGCCAATATAGATTCACCGTATATAAGCACTCCGTAACCACAACTTCACTCGTATGTCTACGCGGGATCGGCAGGACCGTATGAGGCTAAGTCGGACAAGGGACGTTCTTTCATTCTTTCCCGACGTACTCTAAGTAGTGAGTACACCCTACAGTTTCACTTGAGGTTTTCGGTAGTACGGCCACTAAGCATATTTGGTCCTACACACATGCTATTTGCGTACTATGGTATATACATACAGCAGGGGAAACCAATGAACCCAATGGACACATTATACAGTAACGCATTGTACAGCACGGTACCACCAGTAGTGTACCCACGTAATGCCTAGCAAGGGGTCAGTCCCCGAGGAAAAATAAACGCGGAATTCATTTAGAAAGAAAATGCAGGGGAAAGTTACGATCACAAAGCTTCCGGACGACAATTTCAAAAACGCACAAAGGATAGCGTGCTAGCGGTAAACTAGAGAGTATATCCGAACAGGGGACTGTCATCTCCCCTGTCCCTGAATTCATATTTGTGATCATCAGTGATTCCACGTTCACGGCAAATCATCTCCTTCCGCTTGTTAATTCTGTTGAAATCCCACATTGCGAATGAGGCCAGCAGCATCCTAGCGTGCCGTCAGCGAACACGACAACCAAGAAGCATCAACAGGAGACGCACGTGAGACTCAGCAAACCCATGATTGTTTCAAGGCCGACATGGAACTGTGGCGGATCTCAAAAAAAAAAAAGATGAACATATCCCGCAATGGTTCTACCAGATCATCAAATATACGGGGAAAAAATGTCACTCACCCTCCTAAATTTCCAAGCCCACTCACCATCGCAATGGCAACAGCACGTTTGACGTCCCTTCCGGCGTTCGAGATGGCCCATGCGAATTTAATAGGTATGGGTGGATAAACTCCCATTGCGACGAGCACAGTGCCGACATACGAAACACCAGGAAGAGTTTGCGTATATAGAATAATGTATCCCACCATTGCGACAAATGGCCCAGCAATCACGTACGGTCCTCGAAGTTGGTACCTGTCAGAAAAAAAACTTGGAAAGAAGGGTGCATACGCAACCTGCAACGAAAGGAGGGACGGATAGGAGCTGGGCATCAGTAGCAGAGAAACCGAGCTCATTAATGATGGTATAAGAGCTAGACGAGAAAGGGCTCAGTCGTTGCGTGGATCAACGGACTGAATTATGATTCACCTA